>JALIZH010014395.1:0-44350 GCA_030522465.1 Rhipicephalus appendiculatus
GCTCACGTAGCTTCAATTGCTTTTGGAAACGCTCGCATTACTGAAGTAAATTAATTAGCACGGCCAGTCAAATGATGGCGGATGCCTGGATGTTCAAATTCATTGAAAATTCGATGTCAAGTCGTTGCCCTTGGACGGAGTACAAGAGGTGAACCCTGAAAGAGTCGAATACCTAGCTCGTCCGCGTGAGGCCTGCACGTGTACAGATTGATTGAATGGACGTCATTATTCCAGGAGCTGCGTTGTACCAAATTCTCACTATACGTAGCTTTCAAACAATGCGCACGTGGGCACCAGTTCTCGACATTCCTTGAAGGCTCTTAAGACTTTAAAAGCTTTGTTACATAAAGCTTTGTTCGCGTCTCATACACGTAATACCCGTGCAAGACAGAAGCTTAGGGGAAGGGGACGGATTAATGTAATGAAAAATTTCTTGAAATGTAGCCTACGTTTCGATGCGCAGGCTTGTATTTCTCCCGTCAGCTGCTACCTTAATTATCGGCGTGCTCATTGCGCTTTTGCGTACGTAAACATTCTGCTAAGAAAGGCTTTTGCGGTTCTGGCGACGAAGTACAGTTGCCGAAACGTCTGCTTCAGCAACGATCCCTGTTGAACGAGTTTTTCATTGATAATCTGCAATAGCTCGAGTTTACCGGAGAATGTTGTAATATCTCGAATCACGTGTACTTGGCACCTACAAACAAGAATAAATTAAAACTATTTGAAGCAGGCTTTATTTAAAATAATAATGTTTCACTCCCTTCTTGAATTTTCATGGGCCACGACACAAGAAAAGTAGAACAGTGACAGCGTCATTTGTATGTGCTGATATGCCTGAAATGTCAGCACCTGTTGCTCAAGTGCTTATTTCTGTACACATGAGAAAAAAAACAAAAGAACGAGCCGTCGAAAATTCCCTTCACTCATTTATTCGTAGCCAGGGTCTCGTTCCGGCAGAGTTGGTGCGTTCAGGTAGTATGCGAGAGCTTATTGGTCAGCTGTCCGCTCGTTAAAGCTTCACGGGCTACGTGATGCCACCTGGCAAATACAAGAGTGTACCACACTCTCCGTCATGACTAAGAGCGGTGCCGACTAACACTCCCAGGTATGCATGCACATAAATACCCCATAAAGTGGACGAGGAGATGACCCCCGTCATAGCTCAATTGATAAGGGCATTGGACGCGTAATCTGAAGGTTGCAGGTTTGGCCACTGTCGGCGGCAAGTTATCTTTTCCTTCACTTTGTTTTCTTAACATGTATATCACAATTGCTACAGTACACTTAAAACAGTATAGTTTACGTCCCTATACCTTCCTCAGCTGAAACTCGCCCAGTTTGTGCATGAGCTCGTACAGAGTAAAAATTGTCGTTCCGTGAGCCTGAAACGAACGTACCATTTAAGCAATTAAAAGCATGAGCGAGTTTATCTCCAGTGATCATGCTGGTATATTTGTACTCTGAATCCTTTAAATTGGTCTTCCAGGAATTATTGCTGGCTGATATACTATCAAAGATGAAGTTACCGCAGCGTATACTTGATTAGCAGATGCTGCCTCGCAAGGTGCGATACAACAAATTGCGGTACGCGCCGCGTCCAACCTTACCTGAACAACTTGACCTTTTATTAGTATTCTGCAGATCATGAGCAGTAATGATAAGAATCCATGCTTCCTTTTTTTGTTAAGAAGATCGAAGGAGCGCTTACGCACGAGGAAAGAGCTTTGTGGATTTCGTTAGTTTCCATTACTTCATGAGATGTCTTGTCCCGGGCATCTGCGCCCCACAAAAGTCCGCTCAGAATTATAATTATAACCGCTATCACGGCAGAGAGAGGCGGAAAAAGCACCACAAGCGACGAGACTAATATCAGGGCACTTGGCAATTTACTGCTAGGTTGCGGATTGCTAGTGTTTCGGATTGTAGTCCAGGCTCTGACTCCTGATATTCATATAATTGGTGAAGCCACCAACTAGCCGCCGTGGTGGTCTAGTAGTTATGGTACTTCGATGCTGACCAGATGGTCGCGGGATTGAATCCCGGCCGCAGTTGCCGCATTTAGATGGAGCAGAAATACTGGAGGCAGGTGTGGTTATATTTAGGTGCACGTTCATAAACCCCAGGTGGTTGAAATTTACAGAGTCCTCCACCACGGCTTCTCTCATAATTGTAACGTGGTTTTGCGGCGTACAGTTACAAAAATTTTTGTTATTTATGGTAATCCTACTACTACTACAAATAATAATAATAATAATAATAATAATAATAATAATAATAATAATAATAATAATAATAATAATAATAATAATAATAACAATATCTGGGTTTTTACAGGAAAAAAGAAACGATATGATTATGAGAGACGCCCTGGGGGATGGCTCCGGAAATTTCGACCAACTGGTGTTCTTTAACGTGCACTGACATCGCTCGGCACACGGGCCTCTAGCACGTTGCCTGCATAAATGCGGCCGCCGCGGCAGGAATCGAAATCGCGGCTTTCCGGGTCAGCGGTTGAGCGCTGTAACCGCTACACCATTGCGGCGGACTATTATTGAGGGTTTTAGCTACGCAATAAGAATAGAAAAGAATTAATAATACGTCAAATATAAGTACATACCGTACAACTATAGCCGGCACGGTGGTCTAGTGGTTAGGGTGCTCGAGTGCTGACACGAAGGTAGCGGGGTCGAATCCCGGCCGCGACGGCCGCATTTCGATTGAGGCGATATGCTGGAGGCCCATGTACTTATATTTACGTGCACGTTAAAAAACACCAGATGGTCAACCTATCCGGAGTCCGACACAACAGCGTCGCTCACAATCAAATCGTGGTTTTAGGTCATAAAAACACCAACAAATATTAAATGGCGTGCAACTTCGTGAAACGCACAAAGAATGAGAGATGACTTGATTTCACTAATGCAAAACTCAAAAAATTATAGTCCACGCCGGAGACGCAGCATTTGTTTATCTTCATGGGTAGCCACCGGCTGTGCTGTTTGTTTTTTGCAGCTAGGGGTCCTCAATGAGAGTTATGAAAACGTTTGTTTGGTATGTATACCTACGTCAAATATATATATAAGTGCAAATTGTGGCCCATCTCCCTTAGTGGGTATGTGCCTCTAGGAAAACGGGAATCGTCACCATCGACGGAAATCCGACAGACGAAGAAGAAGGACTTCCGCCGCTTAGGTGAGTCGATTTCGAAGGCCTCCATTTTTTTAGGAATGTTACATGATAAACAATTACAGCTGCTCGTGTCTCTGGCGTAACGAATACCCGCTGAATGCCCGCAGTGGTCGTGAAAACAAGTTATCGGGCACTGTGTGTGTGCGTGTAAAGACAGGAGCTGCTCCACGGCGGCTTCATCAAAATGAATATGGGGTTCATGCAAGATTGTGTGAAGCCAATTCGCTCATCGCACTGCAATTCTGTTTCATTATTCCCCGTAGTGCGTGAAATAACTGAGTCAAGTATATCGTGTTGAGCGTGGAAGAAAACGCGCAGCATGAACTAAGGCAACGATTTCGTGCAGTGCTTCAATTCTAATTGTGCATTTCATGTGACGAGTACCTGAACTATTCAGAGTTTTGTCTTATTGCACAAGCGCCTTTAAAATCGGGCACTACAGGTTGTGTGCAGATCCTTCTTATTTCCTGCGGCCACAACTTGAAGAAATGAACATTAATTAAATCTGGGGTTTTACGCCCCAGAACCACAATATAGTTATGAGGGCCGCCGCAGTGGAGGAGTGCGGAAATTATGACCTTCTAGTGTTCTTAACGTGCACTGACGTCGCTGAGTACACGGGCTTCTAGCATGTTGCCTGCACCAAAATGCGCCCGCCGGGGCCAGGAATCAAACTCGTGACTTTCGGGTCCTCAAAGAAATAAACTACCTGAAAGACACCAGATATCCTCGAGTGATCGTTACCCGTATAGCTTCCTCAGGAGTAATTAATTGCCTGAGGCAACTATCTTTGTGAAGGGTCGTCTCACGTAATCTTATGCTCTGAATTTCTCATTACGGCGAGAATTTTTAGAAACGTTTGTTGCTGGTACCTTTCTAAGGGATATAAACTACTTCTCGCAATACCGATTTTACCGCTAGGCGCTAGCGGGGGAAAAACAAGAAAAAGAAAACAGAGAAGTAGTAGGCTACTTGTATGCTTTTTTGTTCTTTCATACGAACTTCCATCAGATAGGTAAAGTGATATTTTATAGTTATGACTTTGATTCGTGCGTGTCTTAAGTTCAGCGAGAATCGTCACATGAGCTAAGCGGGACGTGTCCTGATTCACCTGTGATCCTGCATTCTTATTTCTCTAATTCATCTATCTCGTTTGAGCCATTTCTACTTTAAACACTGCAATCTTTTATTTCTGCTATTTTACAGAGACCGAAGCAAGCTCAGGCGTGAGGTTTCTACGTAGTTGAAATAGTGAAATTTATCATAGGATACATTGAAGGCAAGCCTTCGTAAAACAGGCCTCTTGGTGGAAATAGGCGCCCCTCCAGCCTTGGGCAAGCATCCGTTTCATAAGAACGAAGCAACGCAGAAGGCAACGATGGCTAAAAAGGTAGGAAATGCAAAGAAGGGAGGAAGTGCCGCTGTACATAAGGAAGGAAAGGATGCTGGTCAACCGGCGCAGTCATCCTCTAAAGCACCCTCCAAAGACGTGGTGAAACCACCGGACCCGTCATCATTTTTTCCAAAGCCAGAACAACCAAAAAACTTAGCTTCTAAGCAGGCATCCGCGAAGGCCTCCAGGAATCCCACACAGCCTAATTCTCCGACGCCGCCAAAGAAGCCACCAGCCAAGAAATCTCGCGCAGCAAGCTCCGCAGCGCCATCACCGGGACCGGCAGGTGCGAGCACGCCAAAAGACAAAGTTTCACCGGAGGAGAAAAAACATCCCGCGGAGCACAGGCCTTCAAGGCAAGCAGCGAAGGACGTCAAACGAGTGAAGAGCTCCTGGGCCGAGTGGGGTTGGAGCGTCGAACCTAAAGCAGCGAGGAATCACGAAGCCGACGGGATGGGCTATTACGGAGCCTATCATGATTCCTGGAGCCCGCAGAACGAGTTCGGATACTACGGCGCCTACGGAGGTGAGTCGGCTATTTTAAGGCGAACGTCTGAGATGGCTAACGCGAAAATTGACCGACGGCGTCGGTGGCATCGGCGTCCTGCGGGGTGGGCATCAACGTGAGTGATGCATAACATCCCCACCATGGGATGACGTCCCATATCACGTCATCATGACGTTACAGATAGTAAAAGTTTGTCACGTTACCATGACTACGAGGGGAAAACAGCGCTATAAAGACGGGACAAGAAAGGTCACCCGGCCCACGGCGCTGTGGTCTCCTGTGCTTTCTTGTCCCGTCTTTTTAGCGCTGTTTTTTACTCGTAATCATGAACGAACCACCCCAAATGCATATATATTGCACGCCACTATGACGTCAGTACATCACATGATGTGACGTAACGTGATGACGTCAGCCCATGACATCGTTGTTTGGTCAAAAGCGGGTCGATCTCTGAGGCAATTGGAAAAGACTTTAGGTACAGAAAGCTTTCGGATTGGGCGGGGGAGGATGAATACATCTACAAAAAAAAAAAAAAAAAAGTTGGCTTCCGCCTTGAAGTCGTCATAGGCGAATGGATAAAGCCAACCTGTGAATTCATCACTCGGAAATGTAACCCTCTGACGACACTTTTATTTATTTACTCATTTATTTATTTACTTACTTATTTTTATCCAGGTTACCACTAGCCTGTGAGTAGACCTACAGGGCCCCTAAACCACTCCGAATTCAGTGGCAGAAGTGTGGTTTCTTTCTCGTCCTCATTGATGAAGTGTCTGGCGAAATAGTAACTTACAGGTGCCCAATCGTACGTCGTCCCTAATTTTATTTCAGACACACTTCACTGTATTTCGCAAAACTTGCACAAACCACATCCATCGAAAGGCACTGGAACTTATGGATTACGCGAACGCATTTCTCGGGATTTTGTAAAAAAAAAAAATGTAACTCACCATGGAAGACGACAATAGCGTGGGCAACGGCAATCGCTCTGCGTGCCATGAATATCGGCGTCATGATTGGGTGTAAAACTCGTTTTCCGGGTCTGAACGTCCTTTAAGGCAACAGTTAGTAATTGCCGGGAGCCCTCAATTTCTTTTTGCCAGACAAACAAAGTTCGAATTTTGCAGGCCTCTTTTTTACTATTTCAAAGGCATTTCAAGAATTCAAGCCATTTTCACGATGTGAAATCTCGGGAAACAGCGGGTCTGCGGTCATTTTTCTGGCGTTTTTATGTGTTTTTCTGTCACTCTGGATGTTTTGTTTCTTTTGTTCTGGTGTTTTATGCGTGTTTTAGTGTGATTCGTTTGTGCTGTTGCTGTTTTACTATGGTTCCTGCATGTTTCCTCGGGGTGGACTTTTGCTGTTTCTTTTGCGTTTCCTTGTCTCGAACCTCGGGGGTGGTGGCTTACCACCACTGCAACTTGGCTTGCACTTCCTATCTTCAAAGCTCAGGGTTTGCTGCTCGATGTCGGCTCTGCCACATGAGCCACGCTATGTGCATTGTTCACCCCCAACGCGCTCTCTGATTGGTCCGCTCTTTCACGGCGCGCTGGTCATGTGACTTGTGTGACGCAGCTCAACAACTCCGACACCATGTTCTCCCCTCTTCTACCGGTCACGTGATCCAGCTGTGCCCCTGCGCGACACCGCGGACATCAAAGGGTCGACCTACGATAGCTCCCGTATTAAATGTCAGGTAATAATAACTGCTGGGGCTCAACGTCCCAAAACCACGATTATCAGGGCCGCAGTAGTGGAGGGCTCCGGAAATTTCTACCACATGTGGTTCTTTAACGTGCACCTAAATCTATGTACACGGGCCTGAAGCACTTTCGCCTCCATCGAAAATGCGGCCTCCGCGCCGGTATTTGATGCCGAGACCTTCGCGTCGAGCACCATAAGCACTAGACCACCGTGGCGGGTATTAAATGTCAGTTGAACGAACGAACCTTACATCAGTGAACGGGCTATATTATAGTGAAGTCGTTCCTATAATTATACGCAAAGAAGGGAAAAACAGCGCTAAAAAGTTGACAAACACGAAGAAAGACGGACGAAGACAGGCGCTGACTTACAACTGATCTTTATTTTGCAATGTGGGCACATTTATACACACGTGACTACCACCAATGTGCTGTTATCACTCTGACGTCAACATCACCGCATCACCATTCTGTGTCACAAACACGCATGATTCATCTCAAAGATAAAAAGTCAATTTCCTTCTGAGAGAGGGTTATAGACGCAATACTGCCACACTTATCTTTAAGGCGTACTATTTCATCATTCAATTATTTATCTTGTTCTTTTTTGTTTGTGTCTGGCGACGACCTTTGTTTCGCGAAATTTCGGAGTGCAGCCACAATCCCTGCAATAGATGCCCAGGTGGCCGCTAATAGCTTTGTGTACGTTGTACTCGTGCTCCTTCAACCTTACATTTAAACACCTTCCCGTTTGACCTAGGTATCTTTTTCCGCAGGACAGCGGGATCGAATACACAAAGTGTTCCGCGCATTCTACGAAGCTGAGTCTGTGTTTTTTTGCGCAGAGCTGCTGCTTACTTGCGGGGTTGTTCACTTGCGCACACATCGTCGATAGCTTTCTCGGCGCAGAGAATAGCACTCTTACATTGGGGGTAATCACGTGTGTTTTGACTGCCATGGTATAAATGTGTCCACATTCCAAAATAAAGGTCAGTTGTAAGTCAGCGCCTGTCTTCGTCCGTCTTTCTTCGTGTTTGTCAACTTTTTAGCGCTGTTTTTCCCTTCTTTGCACTATGTACCAACACGCCCAAGCCTTAACCTTACCATGATTATACGCGATATTTTATTTCATTTCGTCATGAATGACTTACAAGTGTTACATGAAGCTGTACGCACAATATTTCAAGCTTTATCGAGACGATGGCAAATCTGCCTCAACAATGTCACACTTGGCTATATGTGTATATTTTTATGCGTAGTGACGCATTATGTTAAACAGCCAACGACTGTGCCCAAGCACCTAAAATAATTACACAGATGTAGGATCTGTATGAAGAAAAGTATTTTTTAAATTCGCCTCAATGTTGTCGCTGCGCATGTTTCGTGAGTTGCTTCGTTGCCGCAGTTTCCTTCAGCTATGTTAACGTACGTTACACGGTAAGCTTAACGTACGCAATGTTTGCGTACTCTTAAAAAAAATCACGCCATATCCACGAAGTGAATGATGATGAGTGGGCGAAGCTCCGGAGGTAATCCGGTAAACCGTCAATCCCCGTAAATTTTGCCCACTCGATCATCATACAAAGACCTGACACACAAACGCGGGGGTGTGGTGTGATTATAGTACATACAGTATATTCACAATGCTTCATTATTTACATATTGATGAAGTATATACACAATGTTTTATTATTTACATATGGGGTAGATGATGATATTGTTCAAGAGCTCTACGGACCACAAGAAGGGGGTTCCCCTGATTTTGTTTTCCACGTCATCGTCGTCGTTATCACGTGTAGTGGGTACATTCCACTATACGTGGCTACCTACTACTACTACTACTACATACTACAAAGGAGGGACAGACCCACACCCTAAGGAGCTTCGCCCCTAAAAATCGCGTTGCCGAACATGGCGGCACCCATGGCCCCCCGCTTCGTCGTGCATTCTCGCAATTCCCACTCTCGCTATACCTGATCGTTAGTGGCTGTTGAAATGAGCTTTCACTTCTTTTAAACTCACCTATATAGCGTTACCTTTGGGAAAATAGAGCGACCAGTTAATGACGCAGTTTGGTGATTCCGGCATCCGAAGTCCTATAGCTAGACACGTGCACCTATAAACGACGGGATGTTTGATGAGGAATTCCATAAGGAGTAGCTCGTTGTCTCCGCGATTAGCTCTGGCAACGTCCCATTGGGCGTTGCGCGGAGCTAATCGTGGACGCCACGCTTGGCTTAAACATATATGGCACGAGGCATCGGGTGGAGCCCTGACTTTACGATCGGTTTTACGCCTTCGTTCGAGTGCG
The DNA here is from genome assembly GCA_030522465.1 of Rhipicephalus appendiculatus. NCBI lineage: Eukaryota > Metazoa > Arthropoda > Arachnida > Ixodida > Ixodidae > Rhipicephalus > Rhipicephalus appendiculatus. The sequence goes on from JALIZH010014395.1 coordinate 9,105, forward strand.
CTAGAGTGTTAAATTCGGCTAGCACGTACCGTAACGTCCCGAAAAGGTACTTCCGCTTGACGCATGTTAAGCGTCGAGCGTTACCATAAAAGTGCCTACGGTCAATATAAAGTGGTAGCACTATACTTCTCTTACACATATGGAGCGGAATTCACTGAGATCGACCATTAGTGTTATTTATCATTGGGTAGATGCCTCTGCTATTGATATTTCCAGCATCATGATCGGCTGAATGTTCATCTTAAAACCAGTTCTAGCGTATGAGCTTCTTGTGGATCTAGGTCGTGTATACGTATTGCGCTTTACAACGTTCGCAGAATGGCGTCCAGAGGAAGAGTGGCCCTACTATGCGCCGTACGGCATTGAGCCCTCGGCACCGCACCACCCCCTTTCATCACGCGAATTCCCGCCACCGCCATCGCTTTCCTTCTCCCAGCTGTCCCATACATGGTCACCTGAGCCATCGTTATGCGCCGCAGCGGAGCCAAGTAAGTCGCTTGCTTAAACAAGTGGATAGGAGGGCAAACTGTGAAGTGTGTACGACTTGTTACACAGGTGAGTGATCGCGTACTGTTTCGCGATGCTATAGTTGGGCAACATCGAGCCACTGACCATTCGTGGTGGCACCATGCAAGTATCAACGCCGGGTGACGCCCCGACTGCATTCGTATAAGCTCTTGAGGCTCACCTAATTGTTTCACAGCAACTGCAGGCACTTAACTTCTTGTGTTGGTTTGGGTGAATAAAGTACATGAGTGCTATTGCTTCAAGTTGAAAATAATAGAAGGAGAAAGGGAAATCTCGTCTATATCGTTCCAGTGCAAGCAGAAGCAAAACTATCGCGCCATGTAGGTCACATAGACACAAGCTCTTAAGTATTATCGCTGCTAGAAAAAGAGATTATACTGGATTTCACAGAAGTGCACATGCCTTGTCTGTGCCTTTATCACTTGCTCGCATTGTCACTTGTTTTGAAACACAATTATAAATTAACATATACGTGTGGCTGTAGTTCACGTACGGCTCAAAACGCGCAGAATTATCCAACAGTGAACTGGTACACATTAAACACCCCATAACATGCGCGCAATTTGAGCAAGGTTTACGAAATGTCCTGGTTCATAGCCTTGTTGCAGACCTCGTCATTTGCAAACCTTTACCTATCTGCATCACAAATAATGAAGGTGTGAGGCATCAACATCAAAGTAAAGCTCCGGCATTTGTCATCGTTTCCCCATGTGTTACTCTCTCCGGGGACGTTTCCCGCACGGCAAACTCCATTCTCTTTTCAAGCATTCATTGGCTCAAACGAGTGTTGCATACAGGAAAAGGAGTAAGGAACAAACAAGCGGAAGGACAGGGAGGTTGGCCAGTTCTTGGACCGGCTGGCTACCCTGTGCTGGGGAAGAGGGTAAGGGGAATAAAAGATGATAGAAAAGAGATGTTGTATACAGGCGTTTCTCATCCTATAAATATAGCTCATATTAGCTGCCACGTGGCTAGATTGTCCGCTTCGTAATTCGTGAAGATCAAAAAAGCAAAGCAGCGCAGCCCCCCAACGAGTGCCTTAATGCGAATGCTGCTTATTCGGAAGAACATTACAAACTTTCCAGCGCGTATATCTTTCTTTTGCTTTCAATATGCTACAAGCTTTCCACGTAGCGCATGAAAGAGAGCTTTGCTTACGTCCCGCGAAAACTCAGCTTTGAACCACATCTAGGCCGCGGTGCGCACCAGCGATCACACCAATGCGAGGTCACGTTGCCCCGGTGATTACGCGCTGAGCAAATCACCACGTGGCTTCATGATTTATTCCTTCATTTCACCTGGATGCTACATCACCACGAACCGTTTGCTGAATATGTTATTTTGAAACGCCAGAAAAAAAAAAGAGGAAAACTGAACGCAAGCTAAGCAAGATACGCACGATTCATACGTATACATACACTCACAAATGAATTTCTGTTCAGAAATTCTGAGTGCTAATGACTGCTGCGCACGCGAGCGCACAAAAATGAAGAAAAAGACGATAAACAAATGCGAGCGGCGAATCGAAATGCGAACGGCGTCATTTGCGACTCAAACACGAAATGTCTTGTTTACGTGCTCCGCATGGCTGTCACATGCATATTTGGCGATTTGATAGGAGCTTTTATTTCCCTTTGCATGTTAAGTTATAATGGGTTTTTATTTTATGGTCTGCCGTGCCACAGGGGACAAGGAAAAATGCGTACCGAGATGATGATACAGTCAACTCTCACTTTTACGAAAGTTGGTTTCACGAATATTTCGGAATAACGAACTTTTCGAAAATCCCCGGCTATGTTCCTTTTTATTCTATGCAAAAAGAGTTTCAGTTAGACGAACTTCTGAATAGTGAATAGTTCGGCTGAACAACTTCATCTGCGGTCCTGGGCCCATTTTTGAGATTATTTCAATCATGTTTTGTGCTCTGCAACACTGGCGAGGCTGATGGGTGCCGCCCCCTAATCGACTATCCATCGGTGGTAGTGCAACACCGCGATACGCATGCAGCGCCGTCGAGGCAAAGCGGCCGTGCGGGAGACGAAAAAGAGCCACGTGCGCTTCAGTACCTGCGAGGAGCTATCAGATATTTGAAAATTGTTTCCAGTGTTCATCCGAAATCGAAAGAAGAAGAGTGCAACGAAGTTGTAATGGCTGAGGCAGGTTCAAATCCTGTATCTCTCGCCGAGGCTGTAGAATATGTTAGAAAGTTGCGAGCCTTTGTGTCACAGTAACAAGTTGTGCCAGAGTCACTGCGCAGAAACGTAGATCTCTGGACAGCTTTGTCTTTTCTTGCGCTTTAATGGTGCCAGTCCGAATGAAAATTACACAATCTGTTTCAAAATAAATTGCATTTCGCACGTTTGGTTTTGCTGTGCCCAATGCTGCTCCGTATTCCATTGAATACTCCGTTTAGTGAACTTACAGTTCATTGAACCATTTCCGTGGATCCCTTTAAGTTCACTCAAGTGAGAGTTCACTGTATACCCAAATTGCGGCGCAATATAGACTCGGCAGGAAATCTCACAGGGGCCTAAGGCGTTTCTAATGCGAAATGTATATTCTTTTCCTTCCCAGCCGATATACTGATCATCCCCTTCCGCCTTCCGAAAACTTTCGGCACCTAACATGGTACTGCGCTGCGTCTAGGGTCGAAGGCATTGGAAGCTTTCCGTACTTCACCTGGTTTTGCTCCTTTGACCGAGAGACGATGTCGTGTGATGACATCATAATATGACGTCACTTCGCGTTACGTCATTATGATGTCATAATGACGCCACAAAGTTTAGCATATATATGTGACGTGGGGGTGACGCCGTCACGTGATTATGCATTTTTGCACCACTCGTGTTGACGCCGACGCCGCGGGACGCCGACACCGCCGACGTTGACGGCCAAGTTTCGCGTTTGACGAGGCCTGAATAAGCTGTCCGCCACCCAACCCCATGCTTACCGAAGAGGCTGCCGTCACACGGAAGACGCTCCAAACGTATATGCTTCCGCACGGAACACTCTTGAAGACGATATCGGAAAAGCTATGACTGCGTCTGCGAGAAATGCTCAGCGCAGTGCACAATCTACCGCATGGTATGGAGGTGTTCTCAAAACAGGGTGCCCCCGATACCCCGAGTAACTACTCCGTAGGAGTGGGAGGTCCTAGCGTCCAGTTTGGGCCCTGAGGAGTATCCCTGACGGGTGGTCCTACCGCGATGAGGGACCGCGACATCCTGGACTGAAGATAATGGTGACCTGGAGACGACCATCATCGTTTGTCCCTTAAATGTTGTCTGGTTCTCTCTGTCTCTCTCTCGTTCGCTGTCTGCTGCGCTTAATCACTGTCCTGATCGAACTTGCAGATATCGAACTCGCATCCTGGAGCTGAGCCGTGCAACGCCACGTTGCGCTGACATCTACTCCCAGCATGTTGAACAAAGAGTTTTTCCCGTTGCATTACAGACAACCGTTGTTTCAATTCCAATTCCAATCACGGTGCCAGTGCCGTTCCCTTCCTGGTTCCAGCAGCGGGCCAGTGATCATCAACGCTCCTGCTCCTCCACCGCCACCGCCTCCTCCCCCCACCCCCCTTCGGAGAGGAGGACTACGCCCCTGCAGGATATGACCTCGCTTATGATGGCCATGATGCTTAAGGTAAGTGACCATCGTTAATGAAGTATCATTGCCCGAGTAATATTTCAGGAAAGCCCCCAGAAAGAAAAGTTCCTCGTATTTCGTTCATTCATAGCGAGGGCCTCGCCATGGCATACTTAATGCCTTAGGTTAGCACGCGAGGGTTCATTAGTCAGCTGCCACCTTGTGTAGAGATGACGAGCCACGTGACGCCGTCTGGCCGATGTGGTGTTCACTCGCCGCCTTGGCTACAAGTGGCGCTGGCTAACACTCCCATGAATTACACAAAGAGAAATACCCAACGAAGTGGACGGCGAAGCGCCTCCCGTCGTAGCTCACGCGGTAGAGCATCGGACACGTGATTTGAAGGGCGTGGGTTCAGATTCCACCTCCGGAAAGGGCGATTTTTCGTCCATTTTAATTCTTTTCAACTTACGTCATTATTACCACACTACAGTTAAGAACAACAATCAATGGCCTTTATTCTTTCCATGGCCTAACTGTCTTGTTGATTTTTTTGGTTATGTCTATCAAAGTAAGGCTAGGTGGCAGGCATCTATTAAGGCGAAAGCCTTTAAAGGAGCAGTGACACCAAATTTCAAATCGAGCGCAAAGAGCGGGCAAAGGCTCAACTGCGCGTTCGTGCCATGCAACATCGACACTATTTTGACGTGTTCAGCTAGCGCCACGCCTCAGGCGCCGAGTGACGATGCCCGAGCAACGCTGACGTCGACAAGTTTAATGTTTTCATCGTGGTGCCTACTTGTGGTACCGCCTGGCGGCGACGCCAGGCCGCATGGCTTAACGGCGTCGCTTGTTTTGTTTTGCTTGGTTCGTGCGGCGCGTTCGTGTGAATCCTGCGTTTTCGTTGTGCCGCTTCGGGTGGACTGTCGTGGAGTCATGAGCGCGAATATGATTATTCGAAGCTACGATCTCCATCGCATTACGTGCCAACATGCCGTGGAAGAACCGTTGTGCGCTGCAATCATGCTCTTCCAATAAGAGAAAAAGCGAAAAGTATGGCGCGCCATTGCGAAACGCTACCCCCACAACGCTCACGGAATCAAAACGCCAGGCCTCCGCGTTTTACTTTTTTTTTTCTTGTCGCGTTTCAGTCTGAGCAGTATACATTACAACATTCACTAGCTGACCAGTGTTTAAGACACATTGGTTATGCTTAGGTAGACGCAAACGTGACAATAACCGATCAAAGTGCACCAGTACGGGAACGTATGGTTCAGAGAAATATCATTTCAAAGAAGTAACACGCACGCAGCGATTCATATGCGTAGTTGTGATATGTCTTGCCAGCCAGCATGGCCCAAGCGCGCGTCTCCAGCTGCCTCCTCGTCGCTGCTGGGTCGGGCGTCGATATCAGAATCACTACTCTGAAGAGGATCGAACCGTAAATGATTCACCACGTCGCAAATTGCAGCGATTCCATATTCCTCAGTGTTTTCATCGTCGCTTCTGGACGCTCTTGACGGCGGCGACGACGATGGGGGTGGCGAACACGTGCCTACACGTGCGCGCCGTGCAGACGAAATGTCAGCTGAAACTCGCGTCACCATTTCGTGCGGCCACGTGATCAGATGGGGCGTGACCGCGGGAGGTGGCCGCTTGGCGCGTTGGCAGCGCTAAAAATTGGCGGGCTTTGTTCCCGTTTTGAATTGCGTTCGATACTGGTCATACTAATCATTATTAGATATATTAATTCGTCCCTCTGTTGCATTATCAGGACCGAATCGTTACTAGGGGATCGATAACTACACGTTGACGCAAAAAACGCGACATGCGTAAAGTTGATGTCATTGCTCCTTTAATGCTCACGTCCGTCCGGTGTCCGTCCGTCCGGTGTCCGTCCGGCGTCCGGTGTCCTTCCGTCCGGTGTCCGTCCGTCCGGCGTCCGTCCGTCCGTCCGTCCGTCCATCCGTCCGTCCATCCGGCGTCCGTCCGGATGTCCGGATGTCCGTCCGTCCGTCCGGATGTCCGTCTGTCCGTCCGGATGTCCGTCTGTCCGTCCGGATGTCCGTCCGTCCGGATGCGTCTGTCCGTCCGTCCGTCCGGATGTCCGTCCGTCCGTCCGTCCGTCCGGATGTCCGTCTGTCCGTCCGGATGTCCGTCTGTCCGTCCGTCCGTCCGTCCGTCCGGATGTCCGTCCGTCCGTCCGTCCGTCCGGATGTCCGTCCGTCCGGATGTCCGTCCAGATCGATGTCCGTCCGTCCGTGCGTCCGGATGTCCGTCTGTCTGTCCGTCCGTCCGTCCGTCCGTCCGTCCGTCCGTCCGTCCGTCCGTCCGTCCGTCCATCCGGATGTCCGTCCGTCCGGATGTCCGTCTGTCCGTCCGTCCGTCGATATTTCCGTCCGTCTTTCCGTCAGTGGAATGGCCACACGCTTTCGCCGAACACACTTTGGAATGTACAAAGTGTTCCTTCAATTTTTATATAGAGACGAACGCATTTATAATGAAGTGATCGTAACCTTCGAAACAGTTCGTTATTCCCGTCACTTCGATATTAACGTGAAGTACCCAAACGCTTCTAATATAGCCGGGAAGTTGAGAATCCATCCTTATACAGGCCAAGTTGTTGAAGCGGCGAAAGCTTGTAAATCGTCCTAACGGATTGATTGCATTACCACGCTCACTCAGTCGATAAACAAGGAATAAAAAATAAAGGCAATGGCTGTACAGAACTTCCAACGTATGTCCTTGCAGAGGTGTTTTTTTTTTTTGTTCTTCTTTTCATTTTCGTGCACATGCTCTGTAATTTTTTTTTATGTTATGTGGCTACACCGGTGCTGCTGAGGTCTTTGTGACAGTGAATGGGCTGTCGGGTTATATTACCTCCAAGCTACTAGTTAAAGGCCACGTTACTGCTTATCGGTAGTACAGTATACGCTCTACTTTCAATACGTCATTGACATTGGCGCCTGATGTAGCAATCAAACTTAAAACATAAGGCCTTCAGCTGCATAGCTGTGAAACGACTATATAAATTGGGATCGTACGAGGTGTGCGTTGTAAAACACTTTCAGTGTGTATAATCAATCACCGTGTAATACCTGAGCGTGCCCCTACATATTATGAAAAACATGTCAGCGCAGGTCAAGCAGGCGAGAACAAAAGGCACGCTGAGTTTACTGTCGTATCGTTGTGTATCATCACCTTCTTGTAGAGTGATGTCCGTTTGCCGTTAATTTTAAGACTGGTTTTTATGTATTTTAAACATTTCACAATGATGAGTCGTTACGTTTAAGGTCATTTGTTTGCCCAAAAAACGCGCCACGAACGCACACGCACCACCCTTCTCTTATTCAGAATAAGGATATGTCATAAATTATCCCATTTCTAAACTTGATAATACTCAATGAACGTTTCATTAACTAGTATTTGTAAGGTAACTTTAGCGGTAGCAAAAGTATTCCTACAGCTGCCTCATTGTCATAGCCTCATTATAAAAAATCTGCAGTTGTTAAAAAACGTACGCCCAGTGAATTCCATTAAAGCCTTAAGTGCGGAGCACTTAGGGGCCCACGCTCTCGTATGCTGTATGATGTCGCATGCTGTCATCGCTTGGCGTAACGCAGGCAAAACATAGCCATATGTAGCCATATTGAGCGCGCACTCGTGCCAAGGAGAATTGTTCTTCCTCTAGTTCTTCGAGCGCCTTGATGATAAGTGCGGAGCACTTCAGAGGCCTGGGCTGTCGTATGCTGTCGCTACTTCGCGTAACGCAGGCAAAATCACTTATAAAAATAGAACAAAAAAAAAACAGGAAGCAAGTGAGAAATAGAGAGAGAAAGAAAAGGAAAAATTGGACGAAAATAGAAATAAACAAAAAGAAATAGAGAAAACAAGACAGGAGAGACTGGAAAAAAAGGCAAGAAAAAAAGAAAGAAGGAAAAGAGGAAAGAAAAAGAAAACCGGTGAGAAACAAAGGCCTCCCAGCTCCGCACTTCCTTCAGGCTTGGAGCGAAGCTGACTTAATTTTTTATAATGTAGTCGCCGATGCTACGCCGAGACGTCTAATCAAACTGTTTGTGCAACGCAAGTATAGTATACATTCTCGAATGCACTCGAGAATAGTCCACCAGTAAGTGTGAATTGGGTGCTGACACATGTTTGAATAGTGGACGGTCTCGATCCTTTGAGTTGACATTCGGCGACCGATGACCATGCTTGCCACCTACCTGTCTTCTCTTGATTGTTCGGTGCCTATTGGGCACAAGTCCACCCAATCGAAATTCCGATTCCTAACTCGCAGCTTATCTAGCGCTTGGTTCTTCGGCGTTATCATTAGAAAGTGACAATGCGTTACTCGTATGCTGTACCATTATTCATTTATAGGACACCATGAAGGGAAGCCTTGGGAGACCTGTTACCATCCCTGGACTCGCAGCAACAGGAGACACAACCATCAGAGCACTCCGCGAGTCAGGCCGAACACTTGTCTCAACCGGTTTCACATCCACTTATGCAAGCAGGTGAAACCACATTATTGATATAACACTTCAATAATGCATGTTGCTGGACGAGTCGGTCGTACATGATTAAACAAGGTGCTGCGCAAAGAACACAGGGACAAGGAAGTGCCCCTGTGTCCTTTGCGCAGCACCTTGTTTAATTTTGATATAATACGTTTGCCAGAATAAGATATGACGCAAGCTGTCGAAGATTCCTTCCTTCTCTTGTCACTAAAAAGGCTCAGTGTAATATAAGCACAGCGAAAAAAAAAAAAAAAAAAAAAAAAAAAAAAACTCACAGTGGTCTTTTATGCATTCGCTCAACGGGACTTTTTCCAGTAGATGTGCTGATCCTCCACCGTCAAACTCCGACAGCTTTCTGGCCCTAACGTGCGTTCGCATCGCCTCCGGGATCGGTGGCATTGTAAGCTTTGTGGACCTCATCCTGGTTTTGCATTGCCTTCGTGATCGGCCCACCTTTGACCAAGCGACGATTTCATGTTCGTGCCGACATGCGACGTCAGGTTATGTGACGTCAAAGTTATTTCATCTCAAGACGTCACTCATTTTGGTGAATTGTGACGTCGTGATGACAACATACGGTGACTTCATCATGTGAGGCTATATTTTTCTACCAATCTTGTTGACGCCGAGGGACGCCGATGGTCAAATTTCGCGTTTGATGAGGCATCTGAGGCTTTCGCCTTAAAGAAAAAAAAATAATAACGGGCACAAGTTATGAGGACACAGAACCATACAGCGATGGCCGTGTGTGTGTCCTTCTTGTCTCCACTTCTCAGCGCTGCGATTGTTTTGTAACTGATTACCAACGCACCCACGCTTCCACTTTAAATATTGTGAAGTTGTGTGTAGCGTTGAGAACAGTTAACTAATAAGCCATCTCGGAACGTGTTCATACTATGCCTTGTTTGGAAACTTAACAACGAGGGCCTCGCTCGAAATATTTGTATTACGATTCTGAATTTTGTACGCGCTGCAATCACGATATCGTCATTATACGCGCGCCGTGGTAGAGGACTCTAGATTTATTTTGACATCCTGGGGTTCTTTAACGTTAGCCTAAATCGAAGTAAACGGCTGTGCTTGTGTTTTTGCAATATGCCAGCATCAAAATGCAGGCCACCGCTGCCGGGAATCGAAAGCTCGCACCTTGTAGCTTATCAGCGTGACACATTATGTTCGAGTGAGAAAGGCATCTGTTCACTCTAAAGCAGTGTTACTTACTAACTTATTGGTTGTACCCCTCTGGTGCAACATTTACTACCTATGTAGTAACTGAAGGCAGTAACTGCCAAATTAGTAACTTCCCTGACAAACGCAAATAGAAAAGCGAGATCGTATGATATTGTCTCCCTTCATACCGAGAAGCAGATGATGGCTTTTGATTTCGCGTTGTCTTACGCAAACGCATAATCTACCATGTGACATTTGATTTGCTGTGTCGTTAGCGCAGTTTGACAATAATGATTAGAAGCCAAGCCTACAAAATATGTGGCCGCAAATGACACTTTTCACGATGACGCAGGTGAGGGCGAGCAGGACATCAAAGGCGTCCTGTCTATGATGGCTGCGAACGCGGCCAGGAAAAAGGAAAAGAAGCAGAAAGCGGAGATGGAGGACGAGAATCAGCCCGAGTTAGCCGACAAGGACAAGAAGGAGGAGCCGGCCCGTCAGCTCACGGCAGTCAGCAAGAGTGGAGCCGACGAGGTTATCCTGTTGGGCTCGTCGGACTCAACTATGTCCCCAAAGTAAGTAACGTGGATTCACTTGTTTGTTGAGGTGTACCTGGAGGACGCAGGTTCGTTTCCCAGCAATGGTGGCCGCATCTCGATACGGATGAAATGCAAGGACACTCGTGTACTTAGATTTAGGTGCACGTTGAGGAACACCATGTAGCAATAATTATTCCCCCCACTCTGGCGCGCCTCGGAATCATATCGCGGTTCTAGCGAGTAAACCACCGGAAATTGTTACTATTGATTGCTTGTAAAGTGAGATGATGCCTTTAAACTAAAAGTATCGTATATTGTCTCACAATCATTGTGCTCAATTAAACTTGAACTAAGGCATCATTACCCGCACAAAAAAATATTTTCTGAGTGAGGGCCGCTGTTTGTCCAGACAATGATTGTGTTGTTGTCGCCTATATACAGCTTGTCGCAGCTGTCACGCAGCAATATGTAAAAAAAGGGGAACGGCATTAAGCGAAGCAGGCCTAGTGCATATTGTTTCCAGTACACTGGAGTAGCCACTACTAAATATTTCGTTAATAAAAGATGATTAATCACTTATTATTATTTTGTAACTGGACAATCGCTGACCAAATAATCAAAATGTCAGTGAGGCATTTTGTCAATGAGGCACTTCGCGCATTTCAGTGCTTGAGATGTTTGACGCGTTTTCACGACGCGGATAATGATGTACGATTGGCAGTAACAAGCATAATTAGAATGGTTTCTGCTGTAGTTGACAGTGTTTTTAAGATCGACCGGGTTGAGCGATCGCTTGTAGGCGTTTAATGAACAAGCGCTCATGTACCCTGACAGTTCTTTCTTCCCTCTTCTTTCTTTCTTTTAATCTCTTGATTACTTTCGCCCAGTGTAGGGTAGCAAATCTGTCACGCGTTCGGTTGTGCTCCCTGTCTTTCCTTCTTCCTCCTTGATTGGCCCCTCGGAATATGTTCAGGCCCCATGATGACGAAAGTGGTGAGGAGGATGAGCCAGACGATGAGGAGGAGCATGGGGAACCGGGAACGGCGTTCGAGTCGGCGAGAACGAGATGCTGTCGAAAGTGCTGCCTGCTCTTCCTCGTCCTCTTCCTGGCGAGCCTCGTCGTAGCAAATGTGGCCTTCGCCCTCACGCCCAGGAGGTTATCCAACTTCCTCTGTGAGTATCCTCGCTGGGGAATTACGTTCACCAAGTTGGGCTAGTTGGTACGACATTCTAGTCTACTTGCGCTGAGCGAAAGGTCTGAAGGACTGAGGACAAAGGGCTGAATTGTCTTGTTCTCTTTGTCTTTAGCCTGTCCGCCACGGTGGCATAGAGGTTACGGCGCTCGCCTGCTGACACGAAGGTCGCGGGTTCGATCCCGGCCGGAGCGATTTCCGGAGACCTCCACTACGCCATGCCTCATAATCATATCGTGGTTCTGGCTCGTGCAACCCCAGATATTATTATTATTATTATTATTATTATTATTATTATTATTATTATTATTATTATTATTATTATTATTATTATTATTATTATTATTGGTCTACGCCTTTCGTGCCATTCGCTCAGCGCAACTATACGCTACAGTCGGTTACAATTTAACAATAAATGCAATCCCCCGCCCAGAGCCATCAATGTCCCACCCAGACGAAATTTGCATAGAATAAGACCTGCTCATTTTCCGCGATGCCAAGCACCTTTCCCGTAGTAGAGGTAGGGGATTTTCCCATATAGATACATGTTCTTGTCACTGTTTTTCGATCGTGATACCTGAACTTCCTGGCAAATTTCAGCAAAGATTTCGACATCACTGCTCGGGAAAGTGTAATATTTCCAGTAGGGACGACGAACTTTTAATTACTAATATGTGTAGTAGTTATATTATCCGCGAGAAAAAGTCAGGGTTAGAACGGAAACCAGCATGCACGGCTCTCTTGCACAGGTTGATGAAAGGCCCGCTGCTGTACTGTGGGCGGAGCTTATATTTATTCTTAGCTTGTAACCGACTATCGAAGAATCGATAAGGAACGAAACTGAGCTTATCTTCCCGACGTTCGAAGCCCCATGCTAAGTGCTTAATGACTAACTTTCGTGTATTACGAAGCAGTATAGTGCCTGACAGCATCTTAGATATATTGCAAGTAAAAATAAACACCTTTCTTTATTTACACAGCTAAGTGGACGAAAGAAAGGTAATGCAACATGAAGCTAGTTTCGCTGTTAGACACAACGTAAAGAAGCCAGTGGATAATGAAGCAAAGGAAAGTGCACAGGGCGTTATTTGTAGTTTTTAATTAAAGCGGCACTTATGACTTAAAGGGAAATGAATCAGTGTGTACGAAAAAAATAAGTCACCGCTGGTCGGGAGCGAGCCGTCAATCTTTGAATGTGGAATTCTGATATAACTTCCATATTCCCGTAATAACATGAATACACTCAGACCTCGATATAACGAACCCGGATAAAATGAAATATCGGTTACAACGAAATAAATGAAGAATAGTCTTGCAATACATATAGTGTTAGGAATATACCTTTATAACAAATTTTCGGTTATATCGAACCTATTTTCGTGTAAGGTGCAACTTCGTTATAATGAGGTTTGAGTATATGAGAAGGCGGTATAGAGAATATGGGTTGTTTTAATGGAAATACGTGTCAAATGGCTGAGTACTAGAGGTATCAGAAAGGAAACTCTTTTGAGCAAGAAAGTTATTCTCTGATTCGTATGTTTAATAAGCGTCGAACTTGAGCACAGCTCGCGTAATGCTGAATATTACGGGGATCAATCGGTCCCCAATTATACAGCAAGTTATCTTTTAATCTGCATTTACATTATTTTATCGCAGAATTTGTACATGCTAATTAAACCCAGCAATTAATTTCCGTTATACTCTATCGAGCTTTGCATTCTAACGTTGCGCATAGCTTTAAAAATTAATTTCCTGGCATTCTCATTTTCTTCATTAAAGAACAAAATGACAATTAACTACTTAGTTTTATAACAATGCAAGCTTTTTTTTTTTTGTGGTTTCTATGGGCCCGCAGGAGTATTATGTCTTAAAGGTTATGGGATGCATCTCGTTTGAAAAAAGAAACAGAAAAAGCTGCTGATGGCAATCATTTTTAGGTATAAGCCTTCGAATAAGAGAAATCTTAACGTTCCGAAGACCTTTTACTGTTTTTTTTTTTTGTTTTGGATCGAGCATTAAGTTGATTTCTCATTGCATTAGATAGAAAAATACCAGCGACTAGAGAGATGTTAAAGAACAAAATGACACTTAACGCTTTACTTTCAGGATAATGTGAGCTTTTCTGCGCTTTTGATGGGCACGCAGGAGTAGTATATCTACAAAGTTATCACATACATCCCGTCCGAAAAAGACTGCTCATGGCAATTATGTGTGTATAAGCCCTCAAATAAGGAAAAACTTAACATATGCGAAAGACATTTCACTGCTTTTTGATTTGGCCCGAGCATCAAGCCGTTTTTCCATTGCAACAGATGGTAAGATACTAGGGAATGGAGAAATGTTATCTGTATAGACTTATATAGGATAGTAACGAAGCGAAAAGAAATGAGAAACTGGTAGCCCATTTTACTTTCTGCCAGCAGCCTAAATAGTTGATCTTGCTGATTTCGAGGGATGAAGTAGTTGAAGTAGATCACTATTTAGAAATCTAAGCGAAGCAGAAGTTTGCGTTACTGAAATAAAACTGCGCAAGGGACGGAACACAAGTAGTAGTAGACAAGACGAGCGCAGTTCAGAGATAAATGTAAGCTTGAATAGATGAGAAACCTTTCTAACAGGGAATGTTGCTAGAGGCAACGTTTCGACAAAGCAGACTTGTCTTTATCAAGGCAGCAAGTCTGCTTGTCGAAACGTTGCCTCTAGCGACATTCCCTGTTCAGAGATTGCTCATCTCAATCCGTTATTTAGGAAACTTTTGATTATCTTCACCACTGTGAAGTTAATCAAAATTGAGGCTGAGGCTCATGAGCTCCGAATAAACGCCACAGGTGTGTGCGGTAACATTGTATAAAATGTCGCTTGACACATAATCTTAGTTCGACAGATGGAAGTATATCAATAAATCCAAGGATTTATATGAAAGAACAGTAGAAAACGGCAATTTTATTATTTGAGTATGTTCAGTTCAACTTGCGTTCTAAGCAGAATTGTGGCGGTGTATGGATCAACCTGCTATCAATACAGGTCTTTTTTTATATTGTACGGAACCTTCTAGCAAACTTTACAATCTGGCATATCGTCGTATTAAAAACTCAAAATTGTTTTAAGGCTCATCCACAGCTGCCCTAGCACCTGTCACGCTAAGCAAGTAAGTCGCAAAGCGACCAAAAGTCGAGAAAAATGGCCGTTGTGATCGTAAAGCTTTGACTCAGTCGCTCGCTGCCCATTTTTTTCGGTCATGTGACTGCTGTCGCAAAGTCCTGAACTATTCAGACGCGCGGGAACACGAAGTCACCTTATCTTACCGGTCAATGGCAATGCGAGGGGACGTGAATTCTATGTGGCGACGGGTATAAGTCACACGCAGGTGCAAACATTGGTAGCTTTTTGGTCGCCAGTCGCAAACGGTCGCCCGTCCAACACTAGTCCCAGTTATGAAAGAGCCTTTAAGTTTACAAGTGGTCACGTCCTTAGTCATCAACTCCCGGAATCACTTTGCAGGTAGCCTGGGTATCTTCAAACCGGATAACCTAGAAAGTCTGAACGAGTCCCTCGTCGATGATGAAAGCCATTTACTACGTCCGCAGCAAGATGGCGCGTCTGGCCAGAGCATATTCGACGTAATCCACTTAACTGAAAGATACTTATTTGACGACGAGCACACCGAGCAAATCGACGAAGACGACGACTCTTCCGGTGACGACGCTGACAACACGACGAGCGGCTGCAACGCGTCCATCCCCTGCAACCAAACTATCCTGGACGCTAACGCGATGTTCACCTCCACCGAAGACACTCTGCAGAAATTCTTAAAGCTCGAATACGACGATTCCGCCTAGCGATTACATCGTCGAAGACGACGAGGCTCTTAAGAGCATAGACTTCGGTAGTTTTCTCGACACCGGTGCGATGGAGAAGCGTTCCACAGTGAGCACGGCTTCGGCATTTGTTCTACGAAGTGAGCGTGACATAGCACTCGGCAAGTTACAGAGGACACCCTCAGCTCTGAAGGACCTTCTCGCCCGCTTTCCTCAAACACGCTCGGAACTACTCACGACAGAGCTGCGGACCCCGAAGCAACGGGTGACCCACAGGACGGACTACTCGGAGGCTGATCCGACCACGGCGGAACGGGGTGAAGTGACTCTGGGAGAATATCGCGTACCATCCGTACCAGCGGACAACAAGCGAGCTAGGTTTTATGACAAAGCCCTAAAGTACCCCGGAAGAACGGATCCACCGGCAGTATTTCACCTGAATAACTTTTTGTCAAACCTAACGTTTTTATCTCAATAGCCTCACCGATATAATGCGACGTCGGTATGTTTGAGTTTCTGTGAGGCACCTCAATTGGCTATATAGTTTTTATGATAAACGTTCACGTATGCGTATGTAGATTAATGTAACCAAGTGACTTGCAAAGAGTGAATTACGCGCCTTCTTATGTGGAAGTGACTTACAAGTGGCCCTCAAGTGACTTTGAAGTGACCTTCACATGACCTTCAAGTGACCTTCAAAATGTTTTGTTCATGTTTCTCGTGGCTCCGGTTGCATAGGAACCTCAAACACGTCTTCATCTTAAGAACTTTGTTTATTGTTGTACTGCATGATGCATTAATATTTTAAATGTATCACTATTGTCACAGTTACGAGAGCTTTGATATACATTGGCGAGCAAACTACTTTAATTGTTCGATTACGCTTAGGTTCCACAAGACAAAATATTCTGCGCCCGCAGTAACACCTTAAATCAAGGTTGCAATGCATGCCAAAGAAACTACAATGATAGTCTGTCAAGATTCTTCCTTGTTCTGCTAATTTTTGGCATGCAGCGCAGGATACGCTTTTTCGCATTCATGCCGACATACACGCATCTGTAAACGATTCTGCGTAAACGCTTAATGTAGCGCTTATTCTGATTTCTTTCAGAGTTGTACCGTTAATGTAGTGGCAATGTATATCTTGTGTAGGCCTTGGTATAGTTCTAAATCCCGCCCTAATTCCAGCGCTGATGTCGTTCTTGTGTAGGCCCTGGTGCCGTTCCAAATCTCGCGCTGAATTCTGCGCTAATATCGTTCTTGTGTAGGCCTTCTTATAGCCCTAAATCCTGCGCTTAATCCAGATCCACTACCATGAGACGGTGAAACCTGCGGAAATGCGTAGCAGAGCCCAGCGATTGCCTCGGCAATCGCGTGCTTGCCGATGTGGTAGCGCCCTCTTTCGCGCGGCTAGGATATCAGCCGGATGTCTCAAAGGCATTTTTCGCGATTTATGATAAATTATTGCTATGAATTCTTGGTTATTTCTGTAGTTTATAATATTTTAGACGTTGGCAGATTATTTTACACTGGTTTCGAGCATTGTTAGTCTTGTTTTAGGCCTGTATTGACCAGTGCGTGACCATGCGACATGATGGACAGTGGAAAGCCATGCACTTAAAATCGCTGCTGACCGAGACGCATCGAGCAACCAGTCGGGTTATATGCATGCTTAGTGAAGCAAACGGCGAAGCGTATAGCCGAGTTTAGCCGCCGCACCAGGTCTGCGACAGGAAGGTTTTGATGATCTCCCACCATCCGCAGTAGACGTCACAATTTTTTAAAGAGCGGGTAGGATGAACAGTAATTATCATCATCATGAACCGGCACGTGCTCAGTTCGTCCTTTTCAACGACTACTTCGCTTCCACAACACCTGCGCCGATTTGTTCGGCGTGGATTACAAAAACTATGATGGGCGAGTCTGTCATGCGACTAAAAATTTAGCAACATGACGTAACCGCTATTCGCGGGACTAAAATCATGTAACATCACGCAATAACTAGTCACGTGACTCGAAATAGCGTAACATATAGTTACGTGACAAAAATCACTTAACATCACGTAACATATAATCAAGTGTCTACAAATCGCGTAACACATAGAGACGTTACTAAAATCACGTAGCATCACCCAACTAGTCACGTGACTTGAACCATGTAACATCGCGTGACTAAGAATCACATAACATCACGCAACATCCAGTAATGCGACTACAAACCAAGTAACATTTAGTCACGTGACTAAAATCACAACATCGCGTAATAGCTGGTCAGGTGACACGTCCCCACCGTAACGGTTAGTCACGTGATATGTTCTAACCAAGAACCATGTAACAGTTAGTCACGTGACTAAAATCACATCACGTAACACGTAGTCGCGTGAGATGTCTAGCTAAGTCTAGCCATACTTAGTACTACAAGCAAAAACCGGCAGATCCCACGCACTGTGGGAATCGATATGATGCGAAGCAGCCAGCAGGGAGCAAATCATGCTGTACATAATATGCATGTCATTATTTACATGTTAGGACCTGTCATTTGTGTTCTTCATACAGTCACGTCCCGCAATACGTATATCAAGCTAGCGAAGTGGACGCAAGCGCACCACGAGCGTGGCATGTAAATGGCATTGTAGATGCCATGCATACAAGATTTTCGTGTTACCACCTGCCACTTATGTTCGCTTAATTTCTTACCTCGAATCGCACCGAGGCGCGAGACGAATCTGCCACCGTTTCGCATGCGTTCCTATTCTCGCGCTCTGCGCATCATGCAGACGCCATCCGCGTTCCAGCGTTTAAATTGACGGAACTTTGTAAATTCCAAAGTGTGTTCCTCGAACGCTTGTACCCACTGAGACGGGGTCGGTAAGAATGGAACGCGATGCGCGCGTCTCCTTCCTCGCATGATTAGAGACGCTGGGCCCAGCGACGCTACGCAAGCAAAGCGCGAGCGCTGTAGAGTCCAACGCAACCGGCGTCCGTATGCGCACCCCGGCGCCCACTTGGCACCGTGCCAGGGCACGGCTGGTGGAACGGACGGACGACCGGACGGACGGACGTGAGCATGAGACATTAAAGGCCTTCGCCTTAAGACTTTCGTGTATATCAAGCTGGCGAAACGGCCACGAGAGTGGGATGAGCATGGCATGCAAGTCATGTCACTCATGACATGTCATGATTTCCATATTATCACTTGGCATTTATGTTCGTCATACAGTCACGTGACGCAATACCAAATTTGGTGTATATCAAGCTAGCGAAACGGCCACGGGAGTGCCATGAGCACAGCATGCAAGTCATGTTTCCCATGACATGTTATGGTTTCCATATTACCACTTGTCATTTATGCTCGTCATACAGTCACGTCCCTCAATACTAAATTTGGTGCATATTAAGCAAGTGAAACGGCCCCGAGAGCGTCATGAGCATGGCATGCAAGTCATACTGCACATGACATGTCATGATTTCCATATTATCACTTGGAATTTATGTTCGTCATACAGTCACGTCACGCAATACCAAATTTGGTGTGTATCAAGCTAGCGAAACGGCCGTCAGCGCGCCATGAGCTTGGCATGTATATCATGTTGTACATGACATGCAGGTCATGATTTTCATATTACCACCTGTCATTTATGTTGGTCATGAAGAAATGTCGCATCGTACCAATTTTTGGATATATGAAATTAAGGAAACGGCCTCAGGAGCACTATGGCCATGGCGTGTAAATCATACTTTTCATGACAAGTTAGTCATGATTTTCATGATATGACCAGTCATTCATGTTAGTCATACAGTAATGTTATGCCATACCAAATTTGGTATAAATCCCATGAACGATATGGCCAGGAGAGCCCAAAGTCGTAGGCGGCTAGATAGATAGATAGATAGATAGATAGATAGATAGATAGATAGATAGATAGATAGATAGATAGATAGATAGATAGATAGATAGATAGATAGATAGATAGATAGATAGATAGATAGATAGATAGATAGATAGATAGATAGATAGATAGATAGATAGATAGATAGATAGATAGATAGATACGCTCAAAGTCGCCGAAGTTCGCTAAGAAATGCTTCGCATTTAAAAACTTAGCATCTCTGACAAAAACTATATACCTTCCTAGCAAAACTAAGCTAAGTCGAACACTAGCTCCGCTTATGGTTTCAACCTTGCGCCACTAGTGCGAGCTACGCAATATTTTGTATTCATGTGCGTTATTGCTGCGAAGTATACGAGTGAATTTTTGCTAGAACGGAGCAACAAACTATGCTTAGCTACAGCTTAGCTTTGCCTAGCTATTGTCGAAAATGACTTTTTCACCCGTCCCTGTCGCTCCATTTCGTGTCCCCGATACACGCCTAGTGCGCGCCGACGGAAGCGCCATAGGTGGCGAACTTGCTCATTACTCACCGGAAAGTAAGCAGACAGGCGCCGTAGTTACCTACGCCGTTCTACCCCCCGTATTCTAGAACGTTCCTTCACTCCACCTTCACTTGAGAAAGTCGATGGGAAAGCCGCCTCTAGGCAGAACAAGTCACTGCATATCAGCGATAATCTGCAATGATTCTTGAGAAGCGCGGCGTCATTTTCAGTCGAGCGACGGCGCTGTGCTCAACTCGGTCAAGTGAAGGACGCAATTCGAGTCAAGGCTTGTTTGTGTGTTTCCGTGTTGTTCACGTTTCCGTAGTGAAATAAGCAACGCTCGTCATGTGCGTGGTGGCCGAAACTTCAAGGGATGTCGAATAACCATTGCTGTGGGGTGTGGTGCTCAAATACCTGCAGCACGGTTTTATTCATTTACCGCAAGGCCTCGTGAGCAAGAGCGACGGACGCGAATGGATCGCCGCCGTTCGTTGGAAAAGGCGAGCCGCTTCGTTATTGTGTGAGTTAATGCGTCGCTTCTTGTTCTCATGCTTTCGTTCTGCCATATCGGTGCTCGTTGGATGCACTCGATCATATGTTGACTATAGGCTAGGAAAGTTATCGCAGCCTGAGCATGTGTTGGTTCGGTTCGACCTGCCGTGCAAGGGCACTTGGCTCAAACGTTCTCTATTTTTTACAGAAACAGCAATGCAGAAATGGTTGACTTCAAAATGAACAAAACGTGGTTTGGACGTTGCATTTGTAAAAAAAAAAACAAAGCGGATGTTCACTACGAGCTGCACCTCGTAGCTAGGCCTTATTACGTTGGTCTGCGCGACGCATCTTTCATACTCACTTTTCATATTCACCGGCTTAACGATTCACTCCGCGTAGCCAGCAGCGCTGACGGTTCGTTCCCCTTCGCAGTCGGTCATCACGTGTCTCCTCCGCAACCCCTTTCCAAAACTTGTCACTGCTCCCACGACGTCATCTCTTGATACTTCAAAGTCCGACTGACAGCACATCATCAAACAACACGTCTTCTCTGGTCGATCGAACCGTGCTATCACTTAACATAACTGCACTGACTGACTCCTCACCGACTGACCCTACGTTGCTGCGCGCTTGTGTTTGGGAAGCTCCTACGTGATTCGTCTGTGCCTAGCCTATAGTGATAGCAGGGAAAGGGTCAGATCCTTCTCACAGATTCGTCTGCGGAATCGGACGGCGCAGCTTTGATTTCTCGAGCTGTCCCGATCTTGCGCGGGCGTTAGGCCTGTCTCGGCGGTGTGTTCTGCGGAGCAACGTTACTAGAATTGCGGAGAGGGTAAGGGTGCGCTTTCGGCAACTTTTGATACTTTTTTCGATGCGCGCGCTCTGTCGCGCGCGAACCGTCGGCGCCGGGTTTTCAGGCCGTCGTTTGAAATCGGCGAATGGGGGCTTAGATAAGCGCTCGTTTGCGACAGACACCGTACACAAGTCCCCTTTCGTAGAAGCACGCGCCTTTCAGCAGCTGCCAGCGCAGAATTATTTGTGTGGCAACAGCGGCCCGCTGCGTGTTGAGAAACGCACTGCAGGACCTTAATAAAGTTTATCATACCATACCCGAACGAAGGGGAAATCGCCGCGGCGAACTTCATCCGACCCCTCAAAGCAAAGCTATGCAAAGCGTAGTTGTCTGTTCGGCTTCCCGCAAACGCTGCC
The DNA here is from genome assembly GCA_030522465.1 of Rhipicephalus appendiculatus. Classification (NCBI taxonomy): domain Eukaryota; kingdom Metazoa; phylum Arthropoda; class Arachnida; order Ixodida; family Ixodidae; genus Rhipicephalus; species Rhipicephalus appendiculatus. Next base: position 30,543 of record JALIZH010014395.1, read on the forward strand.
GCTGGCGCCCGCTAGGTGTCTATCTATGGAACCTCTACAGGTGGTGCACTAGGTGTTTGCATACGTCTACTATATATAAGCATGCTTCAGGTGGTGAATACGCATATCGTCTATAAGGAAGTGTTTCACAACTAAAACGCGTTTCTTTTTTTGTTTTTTTTTTTCGCATCGTAAATGAATTTCCAGGTGCCCTGCAAGGAAAGATATTTCACTGGAGCAGATTGCAACAACTCAAGAACCTCAGCTGTTCCCATGGAGACCTACGTCAGCGCTTCTGACGCACGTTAGTGTAATATTTACCGTTAGGTTGCCGCCGCTCCTTTACTTGACGTCGATCTGCACTGGGTCATATACAAGCTCCATTTCACGCGACGTACCGAGGGAGTCGTGCCGTCAGATATGTAAACAAGATGGGGTCAGATATTGCCGCGTCGATGCCATTATAGGCTGACCGCAACTTCGGTACTGAGCTGCGCAGCTTGGAAAGCAATTTGTTGCTTCCGGGTGAAGCCACATAGCAGCAATCAATAATAATAGTAATAACAACAGCAACAACAACAACAACAACGATAATAATAATAATAATAATAATAATAATAATAATAATAATAATAATAATAATAATAATAATAAATAATTATTGCGTTTTAACGTCCCAAATCCACTATTTGATTATGAGGGACGCCATCGAAAGAGCTCCGGAAATTTCGACCACCTGGGGTTCTTTAGCGTGCACCTAGAACTAAGCACACGGGCCTCAACCCTTTTCGCCGTCATCGAAAATTCTGCCGCCGCTGCCGACACAGCAGCGAATTCGCGTGGACACAAAAGGAACGATGCTGGCAGCGCAGGAAATGCGTAAGGCAAAGTGCTTCAATTTATCTATGTAGAAAAAAGTGTCTATCGTGGACACCTATTCGTGACAAACTTGCGCATCTAATTTACACTGCGCTGATTTAGTTACGCTATAGCAGCACTGCCAGTTTCACTTCAGAGGGTCGGAAGCTTTTATTTACGAGAAGGAAGGTTCCGCACCATACGCCTCAAAGCTCACGTGCGTGCAGATAGAGCTAATTTGCATTTGAACGACCGCGCATTATTTGTGACGTACCGGAACACAAGCACGCTCTGGATCAATAAACATGCTGCCGTCAGGACGGCAACTACCAGCCAAGTAGCTCAACAACAACTTTAAGAGAGATTTCATTAGCTCGTTCGCGTGACTCGTTCACCTAATTGGTTCATTCATTATCTGCCGTGCAACACGACATTACCGGATGCAAGGCGGAAAACTTCCACGCCGGTAGAAACAACCTTTAATATTACTTTTTTCACGCGTTTGAAGCACCTTCGGGCAACAAGGAAGCTCGCGAGCGACAACAGTAACAAAGTTAAAATACAAGGGCGCGTATTAACCATTACCCTCGGTACCATGCTCAACACTAACGGCTAAAACTTTCGGTTGACCCCACGCATTGTGGGAATCGGATTTCAGGCGAAGCAGTCAGTGAGGAGCAGCGTATGAGGAGCCAAGCGTTATGAGGTGCATCTGCGTCTTTGTGCAATTTCTGCGTTGTATGAAGGTCGTTTTCATGTTAATCTACTACGACCCATGTAAAACCTGACGCAATGATCGTCTTCAAGATCCTGAAATAATGAAAGAACAATTCAAATACGACTCTTTCAAAACTTATTATGAAATTGTTATTGGTTTTCAAGTTGCAATGGTGTACTACATGTATTACAATGGGTAAATGAGGGTTCCATGGCCAAGCCGCTGCCCTATTCTCTCCCACCACCTTAATTGTACGCGATTGTGTGAAAAGCGCATGTACGCTTTTCGCACAAAACTACGCTCGCTCTTCTGCTTTGCATATCTTCTCCTTTGCATAGCAATAAACATCATGATTCATACGAAGAAAGTATAAAGCCCTCAGTGGCCGTATTTATAGATTTAGAAGAATATCCCAAATGTTTCTCCGGCAGGCTATATATATACATAGTAGAGCGCCTTTTTGAAGCATGCATGTCCCAGCGCGGACCGTTTCGTAATTTTATACGTAGAGAGAGCGAGCGAAATGCCCGTAGAAGCGTAGGAAGCTTTCTATCACGACCTTGGTCAAACTACTTGTGTGGGTCCACCATCCTGAAGGCATACATTAGGTGTTCGCCTGCACACAGTTTCGCGCCAACAGAAAAGCTTAGGAGAGCGGGCAAGATAAAAAAAAATGCTCAAGAAAGAACCTGTCATCATAAGGCGCGCGCGCGAAGGGGGGCAGGGGGGGGGGGGGGCGCAAAGTATGCCCCATACATTCACTTAATAGGGAGGGGGGGGCGCTGCGACAAGCCTTAGCCCCCCCCCCCCCCCTGAAGGGGAACCCTGCGCACGCCTATGCCTGTCATGTTCAAGCCATCGAAGTAAAACCATACGTTCATTAGGGTGGCTTGATGGGCAAGTTGGTACATAGTTCTTCGATCACCTCAATCGCAACCTGAGAGTAGCCTGCACTCAAGAGCCCCTCTCAACCTGCCGATGAAAACTGCTTAGCATCTATCTAGGTTGTTGCAGCGCACGGGACAATGATGAATAATAAGAAAGACAGGACAGGCGCTGATACACGGGGCAGCGCCTGTCCTGTGTTTCCTTATTATTCGTCCTCCACCCGTGTGCGCTGTATTAACGAAGATCAGCGCTATTGTTCTTCGCAGCTGAGAGGATATTTCGGTACCACCGCTGTGGGCACCGTGTCACGTGCACATCTATGTTTTAGTGCGGTTCATAACACGATCATTACTTCTGACGTTTGCAGCTGACGTTTAAAATTCAGTGGAAGATCATATACAGCGCAAAACCATTTTTTCACTCACCACATCCAAGCTGCACCAAAGCGTGGCGGCTGCCCCAATGCCTCGGTAGCGAGTGCCGTGGTGCGGCGCGCAGGACGAGTCGGCCATGTCCACCTCTGAAATTATGCTCTCTCCGTGCGATTCGGAAGGTTTGAGAGAAACCTGCCGGTGCGCAATCTCGGAGGCCACGGTCACTGTAGCCGTCTACAGTGAGTATTGGAACACACCTTATGAGTGACGCCTAGCTCAACGAACTCGAGGCTCGACGCACGTGCAGCTCGTTTGCGGCGGGGTTATCTTACAATCGCGTTATCGGTCAGCGCTTTCGACGAGGGTGCACGAAGACGACGCAATGCGCGCCATGACAAAATAGTCTCGCCGCTAACGCTCTGCACATGTGCCGATCCTAACCTTCGCACAGCTACAGGCGTCACTGATAGCAACGTGCGGCACGCGATCCCGTGTTCACGCTATCCGTTCTTACGACCATTGGCGTACCAAAGCCGGTCGCTTTCTGGCTGGCCTAACACGCTCGAGAAGTCGGACGGTAACGGCGCATTAACGTGTGTCTTTATTACGGGGTTGTCTTGAAGAACGCAATGTCAACTACGTGCCAGCCCCGCATGTGAATGGAAGGTGCTGCTCCTGTTTCACGGTGATAGCACATGAACTTTCACGTTTGTGCCGGCTCTGGGCAAGTCTTGACTATTCGTGGAACTCCGCGGCGGAATCGTTGTCGTCTCAAGCGGACAGTAGCAGACTTTGGCGTGCCGCCGTAGCATCGGCGATGCTGTAACAGCAGGCTCGGGTGTTTATGCAGGCGCCGACACTCGAGGAGCCCCATGGCACGTTTGATGTCAGTCAGCAAGCGCTAAAGGCTACGGCTAGGTGGCGTGAGCCGCCACCCGATCAGAAGGTTAAAGCCCTATCCATCCATCCAGGTAGGGCGCCATTGTGGTTACTGTTTCTCGTGATATCTTATTACAGCGTTTTTTTCTTGTTTGTATGAAAGCGTTGTTCTTCACGGAATATGCAAACACGGGTTTATTTTTATCGAGCAGCCGTGATACAACTAACGCTTTGTTGACGGACCTGAGAGCTTAATCAGAGCAACAGTTAATAGTGTTGTGATTGCTCGTGACAAACGGTTTCTTGTTAGCAGTTATACTCGGTTATAACGTAAGAAAAAATTGGCCGCGTATCTGCGTGCTTCGCTGCAAATGTCGTCGAAAGACGATAGTCTTGTGTCGGCCGTACTACTATGTTTTGCCTTGCCTCAGAGAGCGCCTACTCTACGTTGAATTGGCCGCATCTGGCTAGCATTGATAAAATAGAGGAGGCGCTGCTCGAGATATGGACGCCATCCAAAAACATGAGCTTGTGTTGAACCAAGGGCCACTGCCAGCGGCAGCACTTTATCGTTGGCACAGGGCTTTTTCGTGCAAAGCGTCGCAGTTCGCGCACAGCGTCGCATTTTCAGCACAGCCTAAAAAACACTAGGGTCTTTAGAATTACGTATCTGTGTATTTTCTAATAAAAGAACACACGACCTGATACTTACATATTAATGTTGCGCCTCAGGTATGCGTTGTATTTGCTTTTTGATCGAATATGTTCACAAGTATGAACGCAAACACCAGTTCAAGATGGCTGGGCGTTCAGAAATAGGTTAAACTTTGGTCGAGTAGCTAGCTGAATCGGGTGACAGACAGACAGATAGACAGACAGACCAAAATTTGTGTTGAAGTATCCCGAGAAAGACTATCGTCTTTAAAAATGGCGGCTCCTCCAACAGAACCGTGACGCACCTGCCCTTCACCTGTGAAGAGCTCTCATGCTACAATCTAAAAAAAAAAAGGAGTGTGTGTGACTCCTTTCGGGTAGTCCTGACATGCCACGTGTACGACTCTCTTAAAAGAGGCACATTGACTCTCTTGTGGGTCACACGACTCTCCGAAAAGAGTACAATGACCCCCCAAAGAGAGTCACCGTGCCTCTTTTAAGAGCGTCGTATACGTGGCACGTCAGGACTACCCGAAAGGAGTCACACACACTCCTTTCTTTTTCTTAGAGTGCAGCTGATTTTCGCTAGAACCTTAAGTACATTTTCTCGGCTCAATTAAAGGTACGTCGTTAGCATCTAGAACATTACGTTTGGCTAAGTAGTGATGTCAGAACCCCTGACGAAATTTACTACGGCGTTTCTGTTTCCGACTTAAAACTAGCGACAAAAACGAGGGTGTGTATGGAAAAGTCAGCTATCTGAAACGCTCGAGAAGTGCTTGATGTCCCAAAAATAAGTACGTGCTGTTGGTCAGAGCACTTATGCAAGTTCTCTGTAGGAGGGACAGCGATTGCTGTAGGCGGAGCTAACGTCTTTTTTTTTTTTCTTAAGTTGTAGCCGAGTATAATCCTAAGCCGCAGTACCGAGGTACTCTATAATACGAGGGTGTTTATCCTCTTGTTGCTCGTAAACACCAATGCAGCCCGAGAGCGCTTCGCGTGCGTTAACAAACGTCACACGCTGCAACTCTTGCTAGCGGCCTCGTCCCAGGTAACTTCGCGTTGTATCGCAGACAATGAATGAACTAATTAAGTGATTCAGTCACGTGAACGAGCTAATGAGATCTTGCTTGAATCTACGGTTTGCCAACTTTATATCACATCTCTTGGGAGTGTGATCGAAAGCCAGAGAGTTTGAACGCATTTTTAGGCAACATCGTTGTAGGAAGTTCGGGGCAGTGGGAGGCACAACTTGCCAGCTCGGACCCAGAGGTGCAATTAGCGCTTCTGAGTCAAGTTAGCCGAGCGGCACAAGCCAGTGGGGCCCTGGACTTGCGGCCCCAACCAACATGCTCCTGAGTACCCCCTTTTCTACCCCTTCCCTCGAAATAAAGTTTTGTTCTTCTTCTTCTTCTGCGGTTGAGCTAGTTAGTTGATTTATCCGTTCGTGCGTGCACCAACCGTAGTGTCTTGTCGTTGAAACGCTAATTATAATAATCTAGAAACGTGAATGTGAGGTGTGTTAGCTAGAAACGCGTCTGCTTTAACGCGTACGAATGGGAACCTACCTGTATTATGCAAACAGGTGCTCGCGCTCTTCCACAGTGCAAGCGGCAGCGCGAAATTGATGCCCACGGAAAAAGAGGAGATCAGACGAAGCGCTGGCTTCCAATAAAGGATTTTTTTTTTTATTGGGCCAAGGTTTTACGCACGCGTTGATACATTTCAATCGAGATGCGCGGGCACAAAATTCAGAAACGCCAACAGTGGACACTGAAACTGCTCTTCAAAGGAACAAGAGCTTACAAGACGTTTTTCCCATGGTCGGCGGCGTTAATTAACGTGAGAGAGTGAGTGAGTGAGTGCAACTTTTTAAAGTTCACTGCAGACGCTGAGGTTACTCTGCGACCCGGCTACTCCCACGTGGGGACCGGCACTCTCGTTGCGCAAACTTCAGACCCATTAGTACCCGTCATTAGCCTATAGACTTAAGTGAAATCTATCCACACAAATTCCCCGACGCCGTCTGCACCGCTTGCGGGCAGGCCACTACATTATAGCGCACATGCTTTGACAGTGCGGGTCTCTCGGCCCGACTTATAGCAAGGCCAAGTGGGAGGCGTTTCTGCGCAGCCCAAACCTTCAAGACCAAATCCTAGCGTCCCCAGCGCGCCGGTGACAGGGCCGTTAAGCTAGACCAAGTGACAGCAACAGGGTTGCCTTTGGGTGGACATGAACGGGCGCCAGAACTCACGCCAAAAGTAGCCAAAGTAGCCATGTCACTTGATATTATCGCCGAATTTCTAGCCAAATAGAACAGCAGCGGTATTATCAACAGAATGTTCACTATTGATGAATAAATAAAACCATTTTGAATAAGTAAAACCACAAGTTTAAAAAAGAGCCATAGCTCCAACTGGAAATTTTCGTCGCCAACGGCGTCCAAAAGTAGCCAATTTGGCGCAATGTAGCCACCAACGGCAACCCTGGACAGCAATATCAAATCATTTGTGAAAGACTAAATAAGCTTAATATCGTGTTTTTGTGACAATGACTAATACTGAGCTATCTTGCAGCGAAAGTTGTTGCTCTTTAATTGTACTCAATCTAACAGGCAGTTCAACAGGAAGGACGTTGCGAAGCCTATTCGCTGGTTTTGTATATTACATGCGTGTTTCAAAGGCCCATGTGCGCGGTTCCAGGAGGTGTAATTCCCAGGCTTCGAAAGATTTTGATTATTGGTTTCGACGACGCTAACTGCTTGTATAGTGTGCCGTAGTGGCTGTATCTATGGCGTTCGCTACTTTCGACGACCGCGCACTCGTCGTTCGTACAGACGCCGTTATCTTATCTCTTGGAGTCCTTCAAATTGGCTTGCCAGTCTCCGATGGACCGAACTGGCGTTTGGATGTCAGTAGTAGTGACACTTACCGTTCAACCCCGCCAACTGGCCAACAGAGACGCTATCAATCAAACTGCTGTTGGCTTGATCGCGCCCCAGTAACGCTGGTGTAAGTCTACGATCTAAAACACATTCTTGATAGTCCTTTCAATGTTATCTATTGTTCTACGTCACCAAAACCACGATATCATTATGAGGGACGGAGTAGGGAATGGCGCCGGAAATTTCGACCATCTGGTGTTCTTTAACGTGCACAGACATCGCGCAGTACACAACCCTCTACGATTTCGACTCCACCGAGTTGCGACCGCCGCTGCCGGGATCGAACCCGCGACCTTCGGGTCAGCAGCCGAGTACCGTAATCACTTGATAGTGCTTTCAATTTGTCTTCACGCATTTGCGGGCTCTTAAGGACTTTAATGAAGAAAATTCCGACACCATGCACCAGGGGCGTAGGCAGAAATTTTTTTCGGAGGTAGGAGGGCACCTGCTTGACCTGAAGTGGGGGCCGGGCAGGCCAATGGTCATTTTGCGCTCTGTACGCCATTGCGAAAAAAAAATTTCGGGGGGTGGCGGGGGGGCACGGGCCCGGTGTGCCACCCCCTGGCTACGCCACTGCCATGCATAAACTAGAAATTGTATAAAAAATAATAATTGTTGGGGTTATCAGTTGACAGCCTCTGCCCATGTGTCTTGACGATGGCTTGAAATATCACACGCCGTTGGTTTTCCGCTAATTTTCCTTTCTATGCGTAGAAGCAATAAAACATTCACTTAGTCAGCGCTCGTCTGGTGTGTTCCTTCGCTAGTGCGTCGCCTGCTTTTACGCTGCTTTTTAGCTCTTATCATTTACAAATGTGTGACCGACTAGCCGAACTATACACACTTCTGCAAATGTTTTATCTGTTCTGTATACAAAGTTAACAAGCAGCGATTATGCGAGCCTATTGCAGGACAATATTCACCACCCACGAAATCTGAGCCTGCTGCGAAACTCAGCGCCACGGCAAAGCTATACAGTGTTGCAGTAAATTAATTTTTTTCATTTATTTATTTACAAATACTGTCAGCCCTTACGCAGGGCTATTACAGGAGGGGAAAACAAGGGCATAAAAACATAACAATCATTCTGGAATCGGAGCATAATTAACATGTATAAACAGAACAAACAGATAAAGGGACAAAATGAAGTACGCCAAGAAACGCCACCAGATAATAAAATTAAATACACTAGATCATGTACGGACAACTAAAACTTTGCTAGATACAAATGAAAATATGAGCTATTGCTTTTAAGAATAAATCTGCGGATGAGCATAAAACGGCTTCTTCGGGCAAAGAATTCCATTCCTTGATAGCTTTTGGGAAGAAGGTATACTTATAACAATCAATCTAAACAGCAGGAGCACGAATGGCGATGTCTAGAAGTCTCACTACGAAGAATATTAAAATAGTCGGCTTACCTTGTATGAACATGGTGATTAATAATCAGGTAAATATATTTAAGTCTCGTATTTAGTTCTAGCCTTAATCGTGAGTAGCTCTCCTAGAGCACACAGTTGAGATGGTGAATCCGACGACCGATATTCATTGAATATAAACCGGACTGCTAGACGCTGAATGTTTTCAATTTTCGATTTTCGAAATATTTTGTAAGGATAGCCTTAGCTCCCTATCTGTGTCACCTAAACTGAATGCCCCTGAGTCATCTATGTACATTTCAATGGAATTCCGCTCCGTTACGCGAGCAATCTCGTAAGGATGAATGATAAGAAAATGTATTTTTTTGTGTTTCATCTGTGCAATGCGCAGAACCAAATAAAGTTGTTCTCAATTCAGTTGAATTCATTTGTGCTGAAGCTAAGGAGAACACAGGCAAGGCGAAAACGTATGCATTCCTGAAATATCCATTACTTCAATTGCATTGCTCCCGCCCCTTCTCCCCCCACCCTTTCCCATTTTCTCTGAAGTTTTCAGCACGTCACCAGCCATTGACCTGTATACCTCCAGGATAAGTCTACTGTTGACCAAGCAATGATGTCAACTGATTACGTCACTGCTGAAGTCACAACCACGTCGTTTTGGCGTCATCACATGCCCATATGACGCCCTAGTGTAGTACGACTACATATTTCAGACTGCCATACGAAGATAATAGTTCTTCTGAAGATAATACGACTTAATTATTCCATATACGATGCAGTAAATGCGTAAAGGGACAAAATGTCTTGGCCCCTTGAGTACTTCGTAAGCTCCCTGGCTCACGCCACTTCACGCAGCATATACCAAAGTGAACGCCTTGGCGTAAGACTCAGAATATAGGAAGTTGGAAAAAATGGAAGGCAGTATATACTCGTTTAGAAAGCAAACACTTCCAAATTCCAAGTACTGTTAGTCTGAATGACATGCCTACACGGGCACTAACGTTTGCCTTACAGAACAAGCTGCCTGATGCGGTGCTTACATAAGTAGGCTTTTCTACAGAGCACACCCAAAGCTCCAGAGCCTCATGCACTTTATCTTACGTATATGCACTACGACATCCGTGCGCCAGGCCAAAATACAATCAATCAATCAAGACAATCTACTCAGCAAGCCGTTTTCGCAACGATGTCGCGAGTATGGGACAGTTGTGTGCCGAGCAAACAATAGGAATGTGTACGCAGATTCAATAACGGAGCGTGTCTAATGCACCCCTTATGTTAGAGCAAATATTGTAACATACTTAAACATTGTGTCAGAGCATCGCGTACCAGTTACGGGGAGTGAGTCGGGAGTGGTCTCGTAGGATGTTTTTTCGGAAATAGGCTGCGCCGCAACATACAGATAAGGTGATCATCAGACATTTAGAATGTCATATTGCACTAGAAAATCTGTATGCAGTGGCCGAGATGATGCACGCAATCATTTCGGTCTTTTCTCAGAGGTTCAGCACTGGGGGCGCACATCTTATTGTTTGATTATGCTACGAAATATACGGAGCGCTAGCGGTCCCGCTTTACAGATTAATATGCATCGCTTCTAGAGACCGGTTTACTGATGATTGTATCCGGCGTGTCTATATTGGTCACATGTAGTATATCGACAAGCATATGCTGCGAATGATTGTTCCAACAGTAGAAAGCTCGACCGGTGAATGCTGGCGTCTGGTGGGGCGAAAGCCATTGTCAAGCATTAATGGCTTCTTACTCTGCCGGACAGCATCACTGCTGTGATTATTGTAATGTCTGCTTTGATGTTGAAATAAACTGAATTGAAATTGAATTGAAAATTAGTGGGATAGATAAGAAGCTTCACTTCTGAACCAACACGGAGCACCGCCTGCGCAAACAGAGACCCCTCGTACTAGCCTAAATGCGTCACCGACTAAGGTGTTGTACCAAAACGTAAATCACTCGCAAACATCAGCGAATACTTGCCGCAATCGATACTATAATTCGAGACGTATTGCGCCTAATAAATCTCCGGCTGCATCGCGCCGGCCACTGACTGGTTCCCGCTGGGCGTAGAAGTACAAAGTATTTCTCGAGTTCTTTCTGTAGGAGAACTGTGCACAAGTTGTCATTGCATACGCTGGCGAACCATCCGGAGGAGCAAGATGAGATCGTAATGAATAGACTACTTGAAACTGATGTAACCAACGTAACAAATACTTGAAACTGATGTAACCTTCTGCAGTTGCGACGCAGAATAGTTCATGAAAGGGTGGAATGCAGCATAGTATTGCGCTGCGGATAAGCAACAATTTCATTTTCAAACAGCAGGTGTACGGTGGGGACAGCTGGTACTCGGCGCGTTACGCAGAAAATGGAAGGACGCCTTTGAATATGTCAAGCAAATGTTTCACAGCTACACTCTTAATAATGTCCTGCGTAAAATGCTGGATATAGCCAGGACATTTGACCCCATTCGTTCAGTTTCCCGGCTATAACTGGCACCTTAGCGGGGACCTGACTAAGAGTGTAAAAGCGTCTGCTTCTGGCTCGGAGGCGTCGAAAGTCTCTTTTCGCCCTTTCTGTTTTAGAAATGCTTAATTCAGATTAAGTCTGGCAAGACGGCCCAACTGAAGCGATATTTTCCTTTCACTTTTGCGCCCAGGCACACTCATATTCTTCTTGAACGACCCAATGAACTTGTTGCACAGATCAATGAACACAATGTAGATGTATGCATGTTTTTTTTTTCTTTTCTGTGCAGTATAAGATTTCCAATAAAAATTCTGGCAGTAGAGCAGCTGTCGTCTTCGCACATGAACTCTTTGTCAAGACGGAAGTACGTACACTGCCGTAACTAAATTTGGTGAAAAGGCAAATTAACGAAAATATATTACTTAGCTTTTTAATAATCAGTTTCAGGGCAGTTGCCCGTACGGGAAAGCAGTATAGGATATCACGATATGCGGAATACCCATATTTTGAAAATTGCACAGATATGCACGTAATTTCATATATTTATCATCAGATTTTAACGACGATATCGACACCGAGCGAGCCGAGCGCTGAGGGAATGCGGCCACTTTGTTACGTCAGTCCGCAACTACCCATGATGAAGATGCGAAGCAATTTGAGGGAAGGTAATAGCCCGCAATCAATCATTCAATTACATTTCAATCGACACTTTACTGAGAGTAACACGCTATTAAGAAATCGACATCACTCGCATAGTGAACAAAACAGAATTTATTTTTTATTTCGGAGAAAAATAAATTTTCTGCCATGGCATATTAAAATCACATTGGTGATATAATAACTGTTGGGCTTTTACGTCTCAAAACCACGATGTGATTGTGAGAGACGCCGTAGTAAAGGGCTACGAAAATTTCTACCACCTCGGTTTCTGTAACGTGCACCTAAATCTAAGCACACGGGTTTTAAACATTTTGCCTCCGTCTAATTAAATGCGGCCGCCCCGGCCGGGATTCGAGCCCACGGCCTCTGGGTCAGCGGTCGACCACCATAACCACTAGACCACCGTGGCGGGTCTACGTGATCAAGGCTCGTTTCTCCGGAATCATTCATTGAATTACATCTCATTCATTTCATTCCATTTCATTTTTCTTTTTACTCTCAATCGTACAAAGGTGTACCCAGAGGAATGGGGTACATGAAATAACAAAATATTAACAAATCAATCAAAATAACATCAAATTAACACAATTACAATACATATGAAGATCGAATGTTAGGCTAATACAACTGAATGCAATGTGACGGTGATAAATATAGAACAAAGTAATTATATTAAGGATGACTGCCAGTTGGGCATGTTGGTAAAGGTTCATGGTGAAACAAGCGCGAAATGTACGAAGACTTTGTCAATTATTTCTGTGTCACCAAGTTTTGGCTGGCAAGTGCACTCCTTGCAGTGCATCGCTAAGTGCGAGTACGGGGCCCCCTTTAGCGAACTCTCATGTTCGTGCAGGCGCACGTTCAGGCATCGACCTGTTTGGCCGATGTATTCCTTTCCACATGTGAAAGGAATTCCATACACCACTGCCGGGCAATTTCCATTGCCCGGCAGTGGAAAGGTTGACCACAAAGAAAAGCACAGAAGAAACTGATCGATGTGTTATAAAACATGGCAAAAAGTATGTTGACTGCAAGAGAGAGGTCGTGTATGGAATTCCTTTCACATGTGGAAAGGAATACATCGGCCAAACAGGTCGATGCCTGAACGTGCGCCTGCGTGAACATGAGAGTTCGCTAAAGGGGGGCCCCGTACTCGCACTTAGCGATGCACTGCAAGCAGTGCACTTGCACTTGGTGACACAGAAATAATTGACAAGCACAAAGTAATTATATATATACACATACATACATGCATTCACGATATACACTGCACGCGTGATCAAGTAAGCAATTGTGTATGGTGGAAGAAAAGTCATAATCTGAAATGGAAACGATGTCGGAGGGAAGGCGGTTCCAGTCGTTGGACGTGCGTGGGACAAAGGAATGATAGAAAGTGTTCGTGCGGCAGCTAATGAGGTGTAGCTATATAATGGTGATGATCCAAACCAGCTGAGCGATTAGATGGGGCCGTAACGAACTGAACTTTCAAAACTGGATGATTGAATATTTGACGAAAAAATATGCGCCAGATGCTTTGCGACGTGATTCAAGCGACTGCAAGGAAATGAAGGGAAGAAGTGGAAATTTTTGAGGGCTCGTTCTTCTTTGTTAGACGCAATATTAATGAGAACTAACAGACAATAATGCCAAGGAAAGAATACAGGATGTTATTATTAGTAAATGTAATGTAAATGTGAATAAAGAAAAGTGGACGAAAAGATAACTTGCCGCCGGCAAGGACGGGACCTGCGTTTCATTGACGCGACACTGCTAGTGCAATTGCAGGTAGATAATGTGGCGCGTGCTGCGTTATTCTGTACCATGTCAAGCGAGTGAAAAAGGGTCCCAAATGAAGCATGCATATTCGAGTTTTAGACGGGCCAATGTTTTATAGAGTCTTAGTTTCAGGCAAGAAGGGTGCGACTAAAGTTGCACCGTAGGTATACCTTAGAGTACAATTGCTATTGTTAATAACATAATGTTAATGT
>JALIZH010014396.1:0-39269 GCA_030522465.1 Rhipicephalus appendiculatus
CTTGACGACGTCATAGTATTTGCTCCATCCTTCGAGGAACACCTCAGCAGGTTAAAAGTGGTACTTGGTGCTATTAGGGCTTCAGGTTAAAACCCCAGAAATGCCGTTTTGCCTACGAGCCCAGCTCAGTTCCTCGGCCACGTTGTCAGTTCTGCCGGTGTTTTACCAGATCCAGAAGACAGCTGCAGTTCGAGACTTCCCGCAGCCCCGCGAAAAAGAGCCTCCTCGAAGCTTCCTCGGACTTTGCGCCTACTACCAGGCGCTTCGTCAAGGACTTCTCGCGGATTTCCGAGCCCCTGACACGCCTAACAAAAGAAGACAGCTCGTTTGTGTGGCAAGCACCTCAAGAAGAAACATTTCGGGAGCTCAAGAGATGTCTTCAAACGCCGCCTCTTTTGGCCCACTTTGATGACAACGCGCCAGCGGAAATCCCCACACCGACGCCAGCAGTGTCGGCCTCGGCGCCGTTCTTGTTCAAAGGCGCGACGGACGAGAACACGTGATCGCCTACGCTAGTCGATCTTTGTCTAAGACAGAGTCAAACTATTCGACCACCGAAAAGGAATGTGTGGCAATTGTGTGGGCAACTTCCAAATTCCGCCCATACGTGTACGGCAGACCTTTTACCGTCGTTACCGATCACCATGCGTTATGCTGGCTTGCGAATCTAAAGGACCCATCCGGACGTCTCGCAAGGTGGAGCTTGCGCCTCAGGAGTTCGATATGTCTGTAGTGTGCACAAGAACGGAAGAAAGCATTCCGACGCAGACTGTTTGTCTCGAGCCCCCGTTGAACAACCGCCGCCATGTACAGACGACGACACTAGTTTCCTGGGGGTGATCACCGCTTCCGACTTCGCCGTGCAACAAAGGGCCGACACTGAGCTGAGTTGCCTCATTGAATATCTTGAAGGAAAACGTAGCGAGATCCCCCAAGCCTTTCGGCGTGGCCTACGCGCATTCTGCTTAAAAAAGATGGTCTCCTAGTAAAGAAGAACTTTGACTCTAGGAAGAGTACCTACCTTCTCGTCGTACCGTCGCCATTACGTCAGGAAATCTTGCAGGCGTCACACGGATGAACCGACCTCCGGGCACCTCGGCTGTACACGAACGCTTGCGCGGATCCGTGAGCGTTACTACTGGCCACGCATTCTAGAAGAAGTCAAGCACTGCGTACGGACGTGCCGAGAGTGCCAGCGCCGCAAGAGGCCACCAACAAAACCCGCCGGACTGCTGCAGCCACTCCGACCCTCAACAAGGCCCTTCGAGCAAATCGGAATGGACTTTCTGGGACCGTTTCCGACGTCTACCTCAGGGAATAAGTGGTTAATTGTAGCGACGGATTACATGACTCGGTACGCAGAAACCCGCGCCCTTTCACGAGCCACTTCTCAAGAGGCTGCCAGATTCTTCATTCATCAGATCGTTCTGCGCCACGGTGCACCTGAGGCCGTTATCACTGACAGAGGGACAGCCTTCTGCTGCGAAATGATGCAAGCCATCTTGCGGTACAGCCACACCACCCATCGCCGAACTACCGCATACCATCCGCAAACTAACGGCCTCACGGAACGGCTGAACAAGACCCTGGCGGACATGATGTCCATGTGTACGTCGATGTTGAACACAAAACGTGGGATGAAGTGCTCCCATATGTCACCTTCGCTTATAATACGGCCATCCAGGAGACAACCGGGTTGACACCAGTCACTCTTGTTTATGGACGCGAAGCGACAACAACTCTGGACGCCATGCTGCCGCATGTAAACGAAGGCGACCCAAACCCTGACGTAGCGACATTTCAGCAGCGCGCTTTGAAGAGGCTCGGCAGCTGGCTCCAGTACGCACGGCACGAAAGCAAGCGACGGATGCCCGGCACTACAACCTTCGACACCGCCATCAAGAATACAGACCCGGCGAGCAAGTTTGGCTATGGGCGCCAGTTCGCCGACGAGGCCTCAGCGAAAAGCTTCTTCGGCGTTATTTTGGCCCCTACAGAATTGTTCGTCGCGTAGGTCACTGAACTATGAAATCATCCCCGATGGGGGTGACAGACTCTCAGCGTCGACGTGGACGGTCTGAAATTGTTCACGTCGTACGCTTGGAAACCGTATTTTGTGCGCCAGCAGAATATAATGTGCCCTTATTTCTCTTTGTTGTTGTCAAAATATTTTTTGAGTGTTTTATGCAATTAACGCTTGTTTGGAACATCGAGGCGATGTTTTTTGAAGGGGGGAGCAATGCCACGTGCCGTGCCCGGCTTCGCAGCTGGGACCACCGAGGGACAGCTGTTACGTCATTTACATAGGTTAGAACCGACTGAGATAAGCTTTAAACTTCCGATGGGCCCATCGTATCAGGCTGGACAATATCTGATGACACGTACGCGCATATCCCGTGTGACTAGACAGTGCTTAAATACTGCAGCACATAAGCTGTAAGTTGTTCTTTTTTGCTCGGCAGCAGCCGTGCACGTACACGCCGCTCTGGCTCGTTTTGTTTCTTTGGTACTTGTACGAGGCACAAGTTCGCCTCATTAATAATAAAGCTTGTCTGCCGCACCCTCGTCTTCTGTGGATTCTCGTGACGAAGACGCCTCGTGACACTTGATATACACCAAATTTGGTATTCCGTGACCTGACTGTATGACGAACATAAAAGACAAGTGGTAATATGGAAATCATGACATGTCATGTGCAACATGACTTGCATGCCACGCTCATGGTACTCCCGTCGCCGTTTCGCTAGCTTGATATACAGCAAATTTTTTAAGGCGAAAGCCGGTAACGTCTCATGCTCACGTCCGTCCGTCCGTCCCTCCAGCCGTGCTAGGTGGGCGCGGTGCTAGGTGGGCGCCGGGGCGCGCAAACGGACGCCGGTCGCGTTCGACTCTGCAGCGTTCGCGCTTTGCTTGCGTAGCGTGGCTGTGGCCAGCGTCTCTAACATGCAAGGAGGGAGACGCGCGCATCACGTTCTATTCTGACGGACCCCGTCTGAATGGGCACAGGTGTTCGCCTTTTGGAATCGACAAAGTGTTCGTCAATTTAAACGCTGGAACGCTGACGGCGTCTGCACGATGCGCAAAGCGCGAGAATACGAACGCATGCGAAACGTAGGCAGATTGGTCTCGCGTCTCGCTGCGATTCGAGGTAAAAAAAATAAGCGAACATAAGTGGCAGGTGGTAACATGAAAATGTTGGCATGCGTGTCATCTACAATAACATTTACATGCCACGCTCAAGGTGCGCTTGCGTCTAGTTCGCTAGCTTGTTATACAGCAAAATTTGTATTGCGCGACGTGACTGTATGACTAAGAGAAATGACAGGTCCTAACGTGTAAATAATGACATGCATATTATGTACAGCATGATTTGCTCCTTGCTGGTTGCTTCGCATAACATCGATTCCCACAGTGCGTGGGATCTGCCGGTTTTTTTTATGGTTTACAAACGACGTTTAGTTCTCGAACACTTTTATTTAGGTACCACGTGCAAAGAATTAATGACAGTGTTTAAATATTATATAAAAAGGTCAGTTTCACCGCAAGGATGAAGCAATGCATGCGATAGCAAGAAATTCTAATGTTATACGAAGTGAGGCGGTCAACTAACTATTTTGGATCCGATCTCACGCAACTATACAAAACGCTGGTTTTAAGAGAATACGGCTGCTCCAGGGACACTCTTCGCACATTCTCTTCGCGTTGAGAGCGCAGCACGTGGAAGGGTACACCAGCCACCCGCTGTCGGTTGCCGAGATAGCGAGATAGATCCCGTGCCAGCGACGACAGCAATCGTAAAATCAAAGGTCACTCGAGGGACAACCCCCCCGCCCTCCTCGCGTCTTTTCACGCTCTTGAAAGACGGGCGGGGCGTTTCCTCTCTGCTTGAGCATTCAACAGCCGGTCTAACATGCGGGGAGATCTTATCGCATGCGCTTCGGAGCGACGGAGATGGGCCGGCTCGTTTCATCTCCGCTTCAGCCCCACTCGCGCGCTGTTACCCGCGGGTAGAACGTGCGATGCGCTTGGAAATCTTAAAAATTTGGACTTTATACGCGACATGACGGCGACGGCAACGGCAATGACGACAGCAAAAACCCGTCGAGACTGTCCATATAATCGCAATAAAAGCGTTGTTTCTTAGCGCCATCTGAAAGAAGGCGCACCCTACTGTTTTTCAGTGCAGCCCTTGCGATGAATGGGAAGGCGTGCTCGTAAAGTTCTTCTGCGATGACACGCCAACTCACACGATTTGGTGTTGCGCATATGCATGCGTTATCAGAGTTATTGAGGTGAGAACTTAATATTTGTCGCGCGCGGAGTTGCGAGGTGCCTTTCATCGTAGATGAACGTGTGGAGTACGGTACACGACGGGCACGGTGTCTTACAGTACGATGCGGCTAGCATTTAACGCCCACCACCTTCGATCGGTACCCGCGGAAACGATATGCTGTGCAAGACGCAATTACAACGTGCGGACTATCGGACATTGCGTCACATCCACTTCATTTTTCTCCCGTTGGAAGTGTTCCCTCCACACACAGATGACGCTAGCCCCCACGAGCAGCTGATGAGCGGCCGTTTTCTGAACGTATGGCCTTCTATGGAACCTTCGCTACCAGCTACATTTACCTTGGTTTGTGTGCCGTGATGTGTACCTCGGGATAACATTTTGTTTCCTCGCACTGTCGTGGCGCAGCTCGGAGGCCGTGTAGACAGAAGCTTGTCGCTGAGATCTGCTTCGCCAAGTCCCGCAACGATGCCAGCTGCTCACGAGAAAACCGTCTGCTCTTTTAATGAACTCATTAAATTAACTTTTTTAGATGTGAGGCATCTTATGGCGAAGCGTAATCCGGTGGTGGTGGTGTGCCGCGTGGCCACCCTTACTGCGCATGCGCAAACCCTTTAAAAAAATAAAAATAAGAAACCTCCTCTCCCCCTCTCTCTCCTCTAGGCATCCCTCCCCGCGGCAATCACACCCTCACTGCGCATGCGCCTCCCCTCCTCTATCCCCTTTTACGCTCCCCCCCCTCTCTCCTCTAGGCATCCCCTGCCCGCGGCGTCTACACTCCCACTGCGCATGCGCGTCCCCCCCTCTCTCCTCTACGCATCCCTGCCCACGGCGTTCACACTCCCATTGCGCATGCGTGTCACCCCCCTCTCTCTCCTCTCCTACGCTCCCCCATCTCTCGCCTCGCGACGCCGACGCAGGCAGCGTCTGCTAGCGAGTTTCTTGGTTGAAAAAACCGACTGCTCGCGCTGCACAACCGTTCACTGGCCACCCCGTATATATGGCAATGGATCTTGACCTCCAAGGTGGTGCCGGTGGGAGATTTCTCCTGTGCGTTGTTGAACAATAAAAATTCGCAGCGTGCGCGTTAACTAAAAGCGGAGTGCGGGTCGCTGTGTCCAGTCGGAGTCTTCTGTCTCTCATTGCCCATTAGCAGCGATTGGCATGTTCCAGTAGGAAAAACTGCTCCATCACTGCCTGCTTTGCGCCTCCCCAGTTTTTTCTCCTGCGCAACGCTGCGATGAGCGCCAGTGTCAACGCCGCCGCCAGTGTAAGCGTTAGCGCCCGCTGCTTCACATCTACACATGGTTCCCTTTAGCGGGAGATCGTGTAATTTTTTTTAATATCCTCACATTTAATTTCCCCTTATCTTCAGTGAACTTATGCTCCGATATCTTATGTACACGATATCTCATGTATATCGGGTCGGCATACCAGTAAAAAAGAAGGTTGCCCCCTCAAAAGGACACGCAATGCCCTGCGCACTTTTCTGCTGTCGCCGTACGTTGCTGAGCTTGGAAACATTGAATACATTTTTGAGGAGGTCAATTCACGTGGGTCACGAACCGATAACATCTGATAGGCCTGTGAAACGTTATCGCCAAACAGTAAGTATGCGGACTGTGCGCATGCAACGCGAGGCTTTGAAGATTGGAGACTACAAGTGCAACCTTGTTCATGCCCCTGCGAAGCGACTGCACAGCTCAGATGCAAACAGCTGGCTATCAAAGTAGATGACCTAAGGCCGGAGTGCAGATGAGCCTCCGTGATATGCTCTCGCGCTTCACGTCATACACGAAGGTATTACCTCCGCGTGTGAAATGAATACCCCCAAAACAGACTACGGACTCGACACGGATTACGGACTCGACAGTCCGTAATATAAACCACTACAATTTTTGTGGGAAGCCACAAACAAAATATACAACCAAGATATGCACAATGCTGGGCATTGGTTCACGATTGCACTATCATTAGGCATTGGTTGAAGATCTTTTGTACATGAGAAATTGTCATCGTGCCGAGTGAAGCAACACAGTGTCTTCTACAATCCCTGTTCAATAACCAGCCAGCGGCATGAGCTCTGAATGCCATGACCCGCTTTTTCTTTTATTTTCGGTGGCCTGAACTCTACCATGACAATGAAGAGCTTCAGCTGATTCTAGAGATTACATCGAAAAGATTACTACACTCTCCGGCTGCCTGCAAATTTCATGAAGATTTAGCAGGACTGGTACCTGAAAAAGACAACGCTTTCTGTAGACGGACTGCTACAAATTGATTGGGACCATCAAGGAACATCAATGCACGTGGAGTTGTGAACACTACTAGGGCGTCTTCTGCCGGTCAAGTTATGAAGTGCCCACTATGCCATACTTCATCATTTTGCGAAGTTGCGAAGTATTCACTACACGTCTGTAAGGCAATACGTGCGTGCACCTACGTACAGTCGTCTGCAAGCTTAACTCGAACGTTCCGCCACGCGGCCTTGACTGGTTTGATTGATGCCAGCCGCAAAGCACTGGGCGCCGTCGCCGAAAGAATGCCTCAGTATGCTCGGATAGTATGTCGGCATGCATTGGTAACATCTCGCAAGAGAACCCAAACCACGCTGCGCTGGCGTCAGTCAAAGCGCTGCGCAGCGTTCGAGTTAAGCTTGCCGACGACTGTGTCTGAGCACCTTGTTGCTGATGATGATGACAATAATGAATTATGCATGAGCCCTTTTTAATGGGTGGGCATTTTTCAAACACCCACTTATTAGTCAATTCGCAGGTGTGACCCCTGGAGTGATTCTACATTTCTGCCGTGCAGTATTGCATATGTTAAAGGACTCCTGACACCAAAATCGCAACCTTGACATGTTGGTACTGTTTCATTGTCCAACATACGCGGCCACTTCTGACCGAATATTAGTGGCGTAGGTTGCCTTTGATATCTTACAATTAAGCTTTAAAGTATACGTCAGTGCCCATCTGAGTTGGCAGTACCTAGCGGCATCGCCACTGGTATGAAGCGGACTGGGGACCACATATGACGTAGAACGGGTAAAGCAAGTATTGTCGGCTTCATGGAAGATTTGCAGGGCCACACTATACCAGGAATGGCACTCGATGCAGGCTATTGTTCCTCACCTCTCTCGCTCTGTTGGGCTGCTCTCGAGGTGGTTCAGGCTATTCACGCAAGGTATGTTTTTTTCTTTTTCATGAAGGGGACGCGTTCTTGACAGCCTAGAGCACGGGTCGGCGACCTTTTGAAGCGGAGGGCCTAAAGTCCCTAGATTATTCCCTTAGAGGGAAAAATGTAGGTACTTTAGGAGGGCCGAGTGCCTTGAAGCAGACACGGCGCGGGCCGCACGGCAAAGCAGGGAAGAGAAGGGGGGGGGGGGGGTTGCAAGCAAGGGGGAACAATACGGCGAATTGAGAAAAATGCAAAACTGGAATAGAACTGTAGAAATTATGTAAATTTTCGGCACATATATCACAAAGTTACAATTTACAAACAAAAGTTACAAAAAAATACATTTGAGGTCAAAGTTGCTTTGTTGGCTTCAGATAAGAGGTGACAAAGGGAGGGGGGAGAGTTCGGACGTCGTGCCAGGGGCCGCATCATACCTCCCCGCGGGCTGCATGCGGCCCGCGCGCCGCAGGCTGTCGAACCCTGGTCTAGTGACTGTTTAATAGGCTGGCTTCACTAACGCCGAAGGCACCCACATCGTTGCATGTTTTTACACCGCGCGGGGCTTATCATTGAAAACTGCGCTTTCAACGTCACCAAAGTTTGCGCGTATATGATCCCAGGCGCTCCCCCCCGCAATGGGGCGCTAGAATATGATTTCAGGCGGGAGTTTCGAAGTGGTGCTAAACTCGGTCAGAATTAAAGCAATAATTATACCATAGGTTACGACACTTACTACTCAGTTTCAGGATTACCAGGCACAAAGGTGCATACTGCAGCAGAAAGGCAAAAAATTTTGCTGTCAGGGGTCTTTTAACGGGACTTGTCGTCCGAAATGACGCCTGCATAGGGTCTTTTTCACAAGGTGTTCCAATCACTGACGTGTCTCTGTGGTAGAATGCTGGAGTGCCACGCAGAATGCCTGGGTTGGATAACAGTGCCGCCGACGTCGATAGCAGCGCACTCGCCGTGACACGTATTCCTTCGAATTGTCGCACTAAAAACCGCCAGGCCTGCGCGGAACGCGCAGCACAGTCACAGCGAAAGCTGGGAGAGCGGCCTTTCTGAACTTTTTTTTAAAACTTTCTTGGGGCAACTACTACAAGCCACTTGCATGGTACCCACTACGCCATAAATCATTATAATTTTTGTGTAGTGGGGAAGCGCCTACTATGGCATTATTCGTCGTTCTGCGGAAAAGCGCGCTACCCCCTACACTCTTGTGACGCATTATGTGCACTTTGTTGATGCTGTGGCTGACGACGATGAAGAATTATGCCCCAGGCTTTTGTAATGGGTTGGAGCATTGAACAACCCACTCGTCACGCAATTTGCATTGCGTGACGCCTGTTCTTACTTTACTGCTCTAAAACGCTTTACAACACACATTAACGCGATTCTTTACCCGATATGATGCTTGCATAGGGTCAGTTTGCACCGCAAATTCAAGCAGCGGGGTAGCTCAGTGGTAGAGTGCTGGGCTGCCACGCAGAGGACCCGGGTTCGATTCCCGTTCTGTCATAGGTGTTTTTTATTTATTTAGTTTTTTTCTTATTTCGTGCGATATTGGTTACGGACACCGGCGGCGGACAACTACGGCGCAGAAACGACCCTTGTTGTGATCTCATAACAGCTTTCGCTGTAAAATGTCAGCACCATGCGCATGCAGCCATTTCAGCAGGCAGCGCTGGTCATTCAGTAGGTCCTTTCTGAAGCGGAAAGGAATAGGAACGCAATCGAAGCTGGACGTACCCGAGCTCGGGCTGCCTTACCATGTTTATTGTTGTTCGAAAGCCCTGTATCCACATTGACCACGTATTTCGCAGATTTGCATCTTTTATTAATAAATATTAGTTAAACTGAAACATTAAGACGATCCTACGGGAACAATTTATCGTGCGTCGGTACGGAAATACTTCTCAGTGTAACACTGCATATATAAGACGCCTTCATATGTAAAAACAATTTCGTGCTTTTCCTGTACGGAGCGCTTCGTTGTGTAGTGCATGAGCATCTCTGTGCTGGCTTGCTTGCGCTGAGCGTCCGCTGTTCAGGAACCTGCAATAAAAACCACAACAAGCTCGCACCACCAACCTAAGATGGGCGTTGTGAATAGTTCAAGTTTTCTACAGGAAAACGTCAGCCACATTATGCTACGTTGACAATCGTAAGCGATTACGACTCATTTTTAACCACTCAATTTTAACACGAAAGTGTTTTATGCCGGGGTCCACGAAGATTTCAGTGACGTATTCCCGTCACGGAAATGACGTCGAAAAAATACACATGATCAGAAGACAAGAAGTTCCGTCACCGGGAGTTGAACATATGACCTCTAGGTCCGCAAGAAGAGATCCCGGGCACGCTATCCACTGTGCCATGGTCACATACTCCATAGGCATTACAAACGCGCCTTTTATATCTACCACTGTCCTCTCACAGTGTTCTTGCTAAAGTGCAGTAGTGCATCGTAATTGTGAAATCCACGATTAGTTTCTTCAGAGCGTCGTTTCTACGCGTCCATCCCATTCCGCGCGTTTCGAATAGGAAAAGTGCAATTTTGTCGACGCTTAACACACTGCCAGGTGGCGACCTTACCCCCCAGCGTCGGCGTCACTCATAGCATCCATCCACACCAAAGGTAGCTCTCAGACGCGCGAGTGCTTGAGCCCTAACCGCATGCACGCGATTTTCAAGCGACAGGATTTCCTGTCGCCGAGGCCCCATCCGTCGCTGTCGCTTGTCGCGTCGCGCGTTTCTGGAAAACTAGAAAAGATCGCTTGTCGCCCGGAAGCGAGCGTGACGATTTCCGGCAACATGGCGCCACCCTCGATCCTCGCTTCGGTTGCAATTTGCTCTCGATGCTTGTTACCACGCGTACTTGAAGGACTGCAAGGTACAGACTACCTTCTTTACAGCCACATCTCACGCGCAGAGTGAGGCAGCGGCCGTATTTTGTCCTTAATCTTGTTATCGACGGCTTGTTTTGATGTTTCTGTGGTAGCTTGCTGCAATGACGGTAGCTTACTGCAATGTCAAATCGTCATGTAAAGTGCGTCGTAGCCGTCGTAGCGCACGCTTCTGGGCACCCTGTCGCGGTTAAACGAGATTTTGCGAAAAATGAAGTCACGACACGCCTTTATGGCTTCCTTATGCCACATAAGACAGTAATAAATTTGGCATGTTGTCATCGATGGACTTCTTTTCGCATTTTATCGGCATGCACGCGATAGCTTTCAATCTAGCAACAATGGCACTTTGTCGCCAACGTGTGGTTGCAGCCGTCGCGACGCGACAGCGCGACGGGAGCTCATTTGTCGCTGTCGCTCGAAAATCGCGTGCATGCGGTTAGGCCCTTAGCGTAGCTGTAACTCTGCGTTCCCAACTTACACTCGCCCCGCGAAAAATCGCAGCCGGCCAACGTTGAAGACACGACGCGCGTTGCGTTTCCCTCTTGTCGGGGCAGTGGTGTTCAATAACTCTAACATGCCGCGTGTAGGCGACCTTAGCCCAAATTCGGCGTCCCATTAGTGACGCTCTTCTGGCTGTCACACCACATTCTCTGATTCCGCTCTCACCGTACAGCTACCACAAGCATATATGACCACAAGGGTTTGTTTAATCATTGTTCATGGACGTTAGTCATCGGGATACAGATGCACCACCAAGCGTCAACGTGGATGCATCCACGTTAAACGGTGCTATAACTGTCACACACCTAGACATTGTGCAAGCTCTTCTATATCAATGTACAGTAAACATTCAACTAGTTCTGTAAGGACACGTTTCACTTTCGTGTTATACCGATTCATATGACGGTAGGATCAACCATGTTGTTTTTTTTGTTTTTTTTTTTTGCGCCAAAGGCTCATAATAAAGTAGATAGTTTCGCAGCAACTATACTCCGTTTCATACATCAGGTGCAACGATATTGAAACTAGCGAGACTTCTTGCAGTAGATGCACTCGCACCAAGGAATAGTTCAATGATTTTACTACCCGTAATGTGTTTTTTTTATTGACGTTTTAAGACTGAGTCATAAATGTAGATCCTTTGTGCCTGAGATATAAACAAACCCCATTATTTACACGGTTGTAATAGGTTGCTCGGTATCGCTGAGCGTCTCTATTTTTTTCGTATCGTGGCCTCCGCGATTAGTTCCGGCAGCGCGCAGCTGGAGCCCATCGCGAAGGCCACGTTTAGAACGACGAAATGCAGGCACGACACGCGCGGGGTTATACACTTTTCTGACCGAACTTCTTGCATAGCTTCCACAGCGTCGCACCTGATGTACGAACCAGAGTATATAAGTATGATAAAAAGAAATAGGATTCGTATACGAAATAATGCTGGCAGATAAGACTTAGCATCCAACGTGGCCCAACTCAACAGAATGCTGGCGCGAGGAAAGCCGGTCACCGCAGTGAGCGGAGCGACATTCATGCTCGCCAGCACTTCAACGCAAGCTCAGCGGCGAGGAAACCGCATGTACAAAGGTATGAGTCGTCTACTTATCCCTTTTATTATAGGGAGCGCGACCAGGCCGGGCAGCTCAACGTACAAGGATGGCGCTAAAGCCAGGACACCCCCCCCCACCCACTCCACCAGCAACACCACTTCCTTCCAGCCCCCCTAAAGTCCCTTAAGCCCTCTCTCCATTCATGCGACAGGATACAGCCGGCGCGTGTCCTCTGCGCCTAAGCCACGATTTTCGGCTGCCCTCGCACGCAGAGCATACGATGCATTGGGCGATGTGATCGCCCTTCGACTTGATACTAAACCACTTAGCGGTGACGGCGAGGACAAATATACGCTTTCAGCGTCCATATAATTGATTCCCTAGTACAACAAAAACAAAAAACGCAGTTGTGTCGAAGGAGCTTTACCAAACTTACGTGAACGAAGTTGGCTTGATCGATACCTCAGGTGTCAAGAAATATGACGGCTGCGCACCTGCGCTCTTTCTTGCTTCTTTCTTTCGCTACAAAGACCAGGTAGTTATACAACTTAATTTATCATCATGCAGATTTCTCGTATAGAAGGAAGGAGTCGGCGCAAAAAGTGCCTCTCCCCAAATGACGACCATCTTATTTCGATGACTAACGCTGGGTAACTACCATGGTTAGCTAAGAAGTTTGAAAAGCACGACCTAGGTACATCATCAATCACCGCATATGAATCTCCATACACCAAACTGTTACTACTGTGAGTGAGGTCCATCACTTTATCATAAACACTACTACGCTCATCGCTGTCATGCAGCCGCTGTGCGTGAGTGGTCTGCCCGGGTCACTTTTGCATACAAGCGTACTGGTATTATAACGGCGAATGTAGCAATGGTGATGCAATCTACACTATGCAATTGCAATATTGTACACAACCTTTTAGAATCTGTTAGTAGCGGCCCGTGTTCCAGTAGGTTGATTTCATATAACGGTGCCGACGACGGCGTAGACAACAGCCTGCTATCTAGATCGACCAGAAGGATTGTAATGCGCCCATTGTGGCGACTGGATATCAGATCGATCCGACGTGCGGCGTGTTGGCCCAGCACGTGGCATACGATCATTCATGGCAAAAAAGGGGCAAAGAACACGGCGTCCGAACTAGTGAATATGGGCACGGTGGATGAATCTGCCCAGATCTAGCATCCGGCAAGTCATCATCAATCATCGTCAGCCTATCTCTTATCCACTACAGGACGAAGAACTCTCACAGTGAGTTCCAACCCACCCGGTCTGAGTTTCTTTCAGCCATGCAAAATTGAAGTACGTAAGCATGTCTATGCCGATTCAATGGAAAGACAATGCAGCCCACTCCGCTTGGTGGACACTGATGAAACGGCGAAACTGGTGGCGTGCAGTGGGCCTGAATGAAGTGGGAGGAGTGGTGGGATCAGTAGTGGGCGTGGTGGTGGGTTTTGGGAGGAGTGGCACATGTCCGTACGGGGAATTAACCACTTTCTGTGGGTACCTAAGTCCCACTGCAATCTACGATCTTCTACGGCCGCCGGACTCGAAAGCCTACACTAAAACAGCTTCGCTGTTAAAAGCTGTTCGTCCATACATTTGTCAGGTAACAATAACTGCATTGAACTTCATTGTGAACAACGCTCCCGTGTGGGAGCCGAAACGTCTCGTTTTGTTTTGAATTGCTTTTATTGTAATCGGCGTTTCTTCTTCTTTTGCAATGCCTCCTCCCGACCAGACGGCATTCCGTCAAACCCTGGATTTCAACAATAACTGCCACGCTGAAATAGATAAACAAAACGAGATAAATGTTGTTCGTGGCGCTGGGTTCGAACCCGGCCCTCCAAGCTCCGAATGTGCGTGTCGTAGTCACTGCGCTACACAAACACGCATGAAAATTGGAAATAAATCGCAGCCATATGAACGCATTGTACGCGCGCTGCAAAAGAAGTGTAAGAGGAGAACACTTTCTCGGAACGCTACGTTGAATTTCGTTGTTCTGGAATGTACAACCTATAATATAAGCGTATATTTTCTAAAATCTCAGTCGTGTCTTCCCTCACTTTCTTCTCGCCGCAAGAGGCCTGGTCTAGTATTATTTTTTAGGTTTTTTTTTTGCTTTTTTTTCATTTCCTGCCTCCAGGAATCCAAATCATCATTCCTGCGCATCGTTCCTCTCGCCACTCGCACCGAAATTCTGTGTATCTGCCACGTGCCCATTCGACTATGCTGCCGGAGAATGGACTGCCCTTCCTTCTGAAATCGTCCTCGTCACCGACTTTACTCATTTCAAAGCTGCAATTCAAGAACATCTTTCAAGCCACGATATCTAACCCGACCCACCATTTTTTCTGTTTGCCCACCCCTCACATAACGTCCCGTGTGGGACCTTTGAGGTGTAATGATTAAAATAATAGAATGCAAGTTTCCTGTGATACCGTGCATAGCGATATCCAAGTAAAGGCCATACCTGTTATTCCTGGAAGACTCACTGGCCGACAGCAGGCGCAGTTTGCGTCGCGGCCACTTGCCGACGCTCCCGAGCGGTTATCCGTGCCTGCACTAGTCTGATCTCCGCCATCCGGCTCGGATAAGTATATGCGTCTCTCACGAACGAGTAGGCAAGCCAGTGCACCAAGCAGAAGAGAAGGAACGCGTAGAGAGCCATTTCGAAGCGGTTAGAGATGTCCTTGCAGGCCACGTGACCGCAGTTTAGCGGACGTTCGTAGACCTGCAAAACGCATCCCACATTGCGACGCCCTTGAAGTGACGTCTATTCTGATATTTTACGTCTCTCGCTACTAGTTTATCGCTTGAAACTACAGGGTGATTCTTTTAGAACTGACTTATTTCATTCGTTACAATAACAGAGAGCTGGGCTGGTTGGTACGTATTCATTCTAAAAATACAGGGCATGCAAACACGGACACAAGAAAGAAGTCAGGACACTACAAACGCCTACTAACAACTGAAGATGCGCACAACGGCGCAAAAGAAAGAAGGCATGGAAACTTATCTGCGCACGGCCATGCAATATGAAAGCCTATCACTGGCACGCGTGGGGGGTCTAAGTGAAAGATAACAATTAAGGCATTTGATTTCATCTTTATGCAAGTTTACCGACGGTTGCCTCACGTACGCGTTAACACTATTATCGATATGTCATGCCTCAATCATCAGAACAGTTTCTTCGTTCCTGTGCCGGTACAAAACTGCGCGTTTATCGAATATTGGCATGTACTTACAATCGCGACAATGTAAAGAAAGATTAGAAGGTTAGCCTCTGGTTCGCGATCTCTTCTGCTCCAATAATCTTTGGTTAATGCAGCGTCCC
This sequence comes from Rhipicephalus appendiculatus, assembly GCA_030522465.1. Classification (NCBI taxonomy): domain Eukaryota; kingdom Metazoa; phylum Arthropoda; class Arachnida; order Ixodida; family Ixodidae; genus Rhipicephalus; species Rhipicephalus appendiculatus. The sequence continues at coordinate 15,272 of JALIZH010014396.1, forward strand.
GTCTGTCCAGCGTAGAAGCTGCCGCAGCTGAAAGGGACCTTATAAACTGCACTTGTACGGCAGTGAATTTGTTGGTGTGTTTTACGAAACAAATATCGGTCCAATTCTTGTCTTTTACTCGCTCGTTTTTTTCTCGGCACTGCGGTACAAATCTTACCTAGCTTGTTGGCAGCCGTCAAAACAAAATTAACGCCGTATCTACTTCCTACTTTCTTTAGCCTGTGAGATACGCAATGAATGTACGGTAGACCTACGATACGTTTCTTCCTTTCGCTTTTTTGCAACCATGCTCGGACTTGACATACCGGACTTCTTTAAACATTCAGCGACAGTGGCCACTGCAACAAGAGGATAACCTACATCTAAAAGGCACGTAACCGGTGCGCTAAAGCTATCGCTCATATAGTGCGATAGCTCGGCACACTCACTCATGAGTGCACTCAACTCACACTCACTCACACTCATTTGAACATGGTGAGTTGAGTATGAGTGAGTACTCATGAGTGTGAACGTGAGTGAGAACTCATAAGTGTGAGTGGTCGTGAGTGTGAACGTGAGTGAGCACTCATGAGTGTGAGTAGAAGTGAGTGTGAACGTGAGTGAGCACTCATGAGTGTGAGTAGAAGTGAGCGTGAACGTGAGTGAGAACTCATGAGTGTGAGTGGTCGTGAGTGTGAACGTGAGTGAGAACTCATGAGTGCGAGTAATTGTGAGTGTGAACGTGAGTGAGCACTCATGAGTGTGACTGGTCGTGAGTGTGAACGTGAGTGAGCACTCATGAGTGTGAGTGGTCGTGAGTGAGAACTCATGAGTGTGAGTGGACGTGAGTGTGAACGTGGGTGAGCACTCATGAGGGTGAGTAGGCGTGAGTATGAACGCGAGTGAGCACTCATGAGTTTGAGTGGACGCGTGTGTGAACGTGAGTGAGCACTCATGAGGGTGAGTAGGCGTGAGTATGAACGCGAGTACTCATGAATGTGAGTAGTATGAACGTGAGTAGTCGTGAGTATGAACATGTGTGAACTCACGAGCGTGAGTAGGTATGCCGCGCAGAGAAACACGGCGACACACGCAAACACACACAGTGAGTGGTCGCGCTGAGGAAGTGAGAAGCCCTAATGGTGCTGACGTTATCTAGCGGCAGTTGACTAGACAAGCGATATGAGGCCGCAAAAAAAGTTTTATTGTGGTGTAGTGTCAGCTCAGCAACAGGCGTTTCAGTTTGTTAGAAAACAGGAGGCAGAACCAGCAATCGGAAAATCAGATTTGACTTTTCTTCAAGAGATAACTGTCACTCGTGCGGCGCATTTCGATCGGCTAGCGTGTCGAAGACGCTGCCGGATACGTCAAACATCACGCCATCATGCAGCTGGCATCACGGCGCGGCTCACCGTCGCGTCGGCGCCGTGCTCGGCGCGGCGGTGACTGGTGCGACGGCACCTCCTCTCTTTCTCCCGTCTCTGGGTGAGCGCTGCTTGTTTGGTAGTGTAGCGTTCGAGAAAGAGTTTTAGCAAGTTACGGAAATACGGAACGAAAAAAAGCCGGCAGATCCCACTCACTGTGGGAATCGATGTAATGCGAAGCAGCCAGGAAGGAGCAAATCATGTATTACATAATTTGCATGTCGTGTTTTACATGTTAAGACCTGTCATTTGTGTTCGTCATACAGTCACGTCGCGATATACCAATTTTGGTGTATGTCAAGCTAGCGAACTGGACGCAAGCGCACCATGAGCGTGGCATGTAAATGGCATTGTAGATGACATGCATGCCAAGATTTTCGTGTTACCACCTGCCACTTATGTTCGTCATACAGGCATATCAATACCAAATTTGGTGTATATCATGCTAACGAAAAGGCCGCGAGCGTGCCATGAGCGTGGCATGCAAGTGATGTCGCACATCACAATTGATGATTTCCATATTACCACGTGTCATTTGCGTTCGTCATACAGTCATGTCACTCAATACCAAATTTGGCGTATCTCAAGCTAACGAAACGGCCGCGAGCGCGCTATGAGCGTGGCATGCAAGTCATGTCGCACATGACAAGTCATGATTTCCATATTACCACTTGTCATTTATGTTCGTCATACAGTCATGTGACTCAATACCAAATTCGGTGCATATCAAGCTAACGAAACGGCCGCAAGCGCGCCATGAGCGTGGAATGCAAGTCATGTCGCACATGACAAGTCATGATTTCCATATTACGACTTGTCATTTATGTTCGTCTTACAGTCATGTCACTCAATGCCAATTTTGGTGTATATCAAGCTAACGAAACGGCCGCGAGCACGCAATGAGCGTGGCATGCAAGCCATGTCGCACATGACAAGTCATGATTTCCATATTACCACTTTTCATTTATGTTCGTCATAGAGTCATGTCACTCAATACCACTTTTGGTGTATATCAAGCCAACGAAACGGCCACGATCGCGCCATGAGCGTGGAATGCAAGTCATGTCGCTCATGACATGTCATGATTTCCATATTACCACTTGTCATTTATGTTCGTCATACAGTCATGTCACTCAATACCAAATTTGGTGTATCTCAAGCTAACGAAACGGCCGCGAGCCCGCCATGAGCGTGGCTTGCAAGTCATGTCGCACATGACAAGTCATGATTTCCATATTACCCCTTTCATTTATGTTCGTCATAGAGTCATGTCACTCAATACCAAATTTGGTGTATATCAAGCTAACGAAACGGCCGCGAGCGCGCCATGAGCGTGGAATGCAAGTCATGTCGCTCATGACATGTCATGATTTCCATATTACCACTTGTCATTTGTGTTCGTCATACAGTCATGTCACTCAATGCCAAATTTGGTGCATCTCAAGCTAACGAAACGGCCACGAGCACGCCATGAGCGTGGCATGCCAGTCATGTCGCACATGACAAGTCATGATTTCCATATTACCACTTGTCATTTATCTTCGTCATACAGTCATGTCAGTCAATCCCAAATTTGGTGTATATCAAGCTAACGAAACGGCCACGAGCGCGCCATGAGCGTGGCATGTAAATCATAGTTTTCATGACAAGTTAGTCATGATTTTCCTGATATGAACAGCCATTTGTGTTCGTAATACAGTCATTTTATGCCATACCAAATTTGGTATAAATCCCATTAACGATACGGCCAGGAGAGCACAAAGTAGTAGGCGGCTAGATAGATAGATAGCTAGATAGATAGATACGCTCAAACTCGCCGAGGTTCGCTAAGAAATGCTTCGCATTTAATACGGTACTGGACTACGGTACCGCTCCTCTCTCGCTCGTTGTGCTTTCGCCGCTCCTAATTGCAGTAAAGGCTCCCCAACACCACAATGGCCTTTTCAAAAATTACTGTGGGGTGTCATGCCTTATTGTTGCCTGTCAGCCTACGCATTGTTTACGACGCAGCTGTCGATCGGGGGAGGCACTTTAATAAAATACTTTGTAGAGCGCGTTGGTTCATTCTGGAATAGATTTGATCGCAAAAGGACGAGACACGAGAAGACGACTACACGAGCACTCGTGTAGTCGCCTTCCGTAGTCCCGTACCGTATTTGCGCACCGTATTCCCGTAACTTGCTAAAGCCCTCTTATGTGCGCATATTCGGTTCCGGTCGCGCTATGTTGCACGCGGAGGTTTCGTGTTCGAAGTGACGCTTGGAGGGCGGCAAATTCATGGAGATGCGGACTGGGACAACTTGCGCCCAGGGAAGATCTATACGTGCGCCTGTTAATCCAATGGCAGCCTGCGCACGCGGGGCTGTTGCGGACGCCCAACTAAAGCTGTGCATCAACGAGTTGAGACCGTTATGCGCGTCTTTGTACACGCTCCCCTAATATAAGTGATGCAATCATTTATCAAGGGTGATTACTTGCTGATTGCAGATTATGTTTGCACTGCTGAAGGCACAATATGTCGTTTTCACATGGAGTTCCGTGTAAGCCCTAATAATATTTGCATCGATATTCAAGGTGCAGCGTGCGTCCGCTCGGGCAAACGTGGAAAAAAATTCAGTAAGCGGGCAGAACTCCCCGACATACTAAACAGATGGAATGACTTTTGTTTATTATAAACTGTAATTTGAGGCGCAGATATAGTACGGCGCTTACAGTACGGCGCGTAAGGCGCTTAAAAATCGTGAAGTGATTTCTCGTATGTTATTTTATTGGCGCACAGCCTGTGTTTATAACAAGACCAAGTTCCCGCTTTCTTGTTCGTTAAAATATACGTTCGTAGAGAAAGTATCTAAGGGGAGATGCGGAGATAAAATAGCGATTTTCGAAAAAAAGGTATGCATTTTCAAATTTATATGGTTTGGTTTGCTCGTTCACCAAAAAAAGATGCTCACGAAGTTTGGTTGTTATCTGTGCAGCAGAAGAGAATAAAATTAATTCTTTCACGAGCTGCTGGCGTGAATTTGCTGGTGAAAGCGTATCTGAAATTCTGAATCCTCTTTACTACTACGCGGGCAAGACGCCGAACTTGAAGTGAATGCCCGTGTTAGGAGGTGTATATTTTTTTCGCGCCTTTTAGCCACGGAACACTTTCTGTGGAGACTGAACGAGAGGACAAACAAATAATTTATGAAGCATATTTCTAGCCTCGGGGACTGCAAGATAGTGACGCAGAACTATCGGAAAATTGACTATCGATAACATCGATAGTTTCTTTTCAACTATCGATAGCGTGTAAAGAACCTATCGATAGTATTACTATTGATACTATTATCGATAGTGCAATCGATAGTACTGTCAGTAGTAGTAATGTCGGTAGTATTACTACCGACATTACTATCAATAATATCAATAGTGCTTTGAATATCTCTTCTGTTGGCGGCCGGGGCGAAATTTGTGGCGAAATAAGTATTCCAGCAGTGAGAATGCGGCAATATGTCCATCAATAAATTCACATTCAAAAGTAAGTACTCGCACCTTACAATTAACAAACCTATTTTTTGATATTATGACTTCAAAATTACAAAATGCCATACAAATTTCAAGCCGCACAGTACCGTCCATTGTAACTGTCTCGTTTCCTGTACACCTGAATAATTCAACTTAATTGTCATGTGTCAGCCAAAAATTACGGTGAAGGAGTGCAAGCATGTCAACATTCATGCCCTTCAGCTTCCTCCTGCTCCACACACTCGGAAAATCAAGTTCATGCTGCACTGAGTTCACGCGGTTGATTTTATACAAACGGCGTAGTATAAAACTATCCATAGTATTGATGGTATAAACTATCGATAGCGCTATCGATAGTTTCCTTTACCACCGATAGTTCGATAGTACAGAACTATCGATAGAATCGATAGTGCCATCGATAGTTCTGCATCACTACTGCAAGGTCGTTGTAAAATGGGAACCGAAGCTCGAATTGGCGGAAACTAATCACGTGAGACATCTGGTGTGAAATCTCTATACACCATTGCATTATAGACAGTTCACCAACGCACCTGCTTTCGCGCCAATTTCACGTGGGTAAAAGCGTGCACAGCGGCGGCCCCGCAACGCGCCGTCGATGTTGTATTATCAGAGCTCTTAACCTTCCCGAATAGGCGTGTCCAATTGGACCAATTTGCCGCATACGAACTAGAACTGTCCTACTAAATCTGCGCCTCAAGCTATATATCGTCTTTATTAAACAAAAGCCATTCTATTTAGTACGCCGAAGTGTTCTCCACATGGACTGTTTTTTTCCACGTTTGCACGAGTGGACGCATGCTGCACCTTGATTATCGATGCAGGGACAACTTGCGCCCAGGGAAGATCTATACGTGCGCCTGTTAATCCAATGGCAGCCTGCGCACGCGGGGCTGTTGCGGACGCCCAACTAAAGCTGTGCATCAACGAGTTGAGACCGTTATGCGCGTCTTGCAACGAGGGTTGCAAGCCGCCAGGCCCGTTCCCCCCCGACCCCTTCAAGAGGGCACTGACCCGTCGCCTCCAAAGCATGGGCGCGTCTGCATTCCCTACGTCAAGGGCACCAGCGAAGCGCTCGCACGTGTTCTGTCGAGGCAGGGAATAAAAGTGGCGCATAAGCCAACGTCTACTCTCGGCCGCTTCTTCCCGCGCCCAAAAGACAGGCCACCAAAAGAGAAAACTCAAGGAGTGGTCTACTCTACCCCTTGTGCGGATTGTGGCGCGTCATACGTGGGCGAGACAAAAAACTTTTCGGAGAGGCTGCGGCAGCACCGGAACGACGTCCGCAAATTTGACCGACAAAGGAGCGCGCTGGCAGAGCACAACGAGGTCAACGACCACCGCATCGCCTTTAACAACTCCCGCGTCGTCGACTGTGAGGTCAGCTTCCACAAGCAGCTTTTCGTGGAGTCGTGGCATATTCAGACAACTCCAGGAAACGTGAACCGGTCGACTGGCGCGCTCCCGAGTGTGTACTACAATGGGCTACGTCACGTCGGTGAAAACAAGCGTCCCCCCCCCCCCCCCCCGCCTTGAGAAGAAGGCGCCAAAAACTCTGTTTCTCCCTGGTGCCACTCAGTCACCCCCTGAAGAAGTATCCGAGTTGGACCCGAAACGTCGGGACTCTTCGTTTTAAAGTAAAACTATGCTATTACTTTAATTGAATAAGTTGGTTGGTGTCCCTTTCCCAAAGTTATTTCCTTCCCAACCAGAGAGAAGTCTCTCAAATGTTCACCTTTAAATCATTACGCCTTGACTTCGGCCCAGAGACAGCAGTGTCCGCGAAACGCTACGTAAACACCACACGCAGCATCGCTGTGTTCAAGACGCATCTGGACTTCTCTACATGCCGGGACCGGAATCTGGTGCCCCGGAGCCTTCGCATCAAATCTCTCGTCCACACCAGCGAGGGCCACAGGGTGTTGGCCCAAGCCGAACGCCGCTTGGTGATCGCCCGTGTCCACGAATGCAGAGCAGCGGTGAGAAGGATGGATCTGGACTTGTTCTTTCTTCGTCGACAACTGGAGCACCGCCTTGGTGGACTCTTTCCCGCTGTGAACTCTTTCGCGTGCTCTGTCGCCTCAAGCGCAGCGGAGAAATAGCGCACCTCCCAGGGTAAGAAGCTCTCAGCTCTGATGCGGCCAAGGCGGCCACCGAGCTCCAAAGCCTCGGACTTTGTTTTCAACCTCTCGTCCAGGAAGTTGTCGCCGCCAGAGACTAGCGTCCTTGCTAAAGGCCACGGCTTCAATATGTCGGGAAGTCGACCTCCCCTGGCGAAGTTCGCGGAAGCCGTGGAGGACGGGATCCTTCATCTTGACTCCAGTGTCCGGGAATCTGTGAGACTGAAGGCGATTGGCATCCTTGCACACGGCCTCAGTAAGAGGGAACCGTCCAATCTTTCTACCGAGGAAAAACGAGCCCTACGGGAGCTGCGCGAGGACCCCGCAATTGTCATCTTGCCTGCGGACAAAGGGAACGCCACTGTTGTCCTTAACCGGGGAGACTACGACCGCAAGGTTCAAGACCACCTTGACAGTGGCACATACAGCAAACTAAAGAAGGACCCTACAGCACAGGTACAGAGAGACCTCAACAAGCTCCTAAGGGACGTGTTGGTGAAACACCCGGAGACCAGAGCTCTGCACCTTCGCTTGATGTGCAGGAACGGCAGTGCGCCCGGCTTTTACGGGCTTCCCAAGACCCATAAGCTCGGTGTCCCCTTGAGACCGATTGTGGATTTCACATCTTCTCCACTCCGAGCCCTGTCGACCTTTTTGCACAAGATTCTGGCACCTCTCGTGGGAAACACTCCCACCCACGTGAAGAACAGCAGCCATTTTGTTGAGCTCCTTTCTCCAGTACCTGTTGACGAAGACGAATGCCTCGTGTCCTTTGATGTGATCTCCCTCTTCACAAGCGTACCCATCCAACTAGCAGTGGCCACGGCGCGTGAGGCCCTTGAGTGTGACGAGAACCTCAAAGCCAGAACAAGCCTGAGCGTTGATGAACTGTGCCGCATGCTGAACTTTTGTCTCAGCAGTACGTTCTTCTCCGTCAACGGAGAATACTACAAACAGCTAACTGGTACAGCGATGGGGGGCATCTGTGTCTGTAACAACAGCGAACCTCGTGATGGAAGCGGTGGAAGGAAGAGCCCTGCAGTCGGCTGGCATCACTCCGAAGGTATTTTTACGGTATGTCGACGACTGTTTCTGCATCCTAAAAACTTCGGCCGTGGACGCCTTCACAGCCCACCTGAACTCTATCGAGCCGGCCATTCAGTTCACAGTGGAACGGGAAAGAAACAACTGTTTGCCGTTCCTTGATTACAAAGATGGGAGATTTGCCGCAATTCTCGGTGTACCGGAAGCCAACCCACATAGGTCGCTACCTCGACGCTAGTTCCAACCACCCTTTCCACCATAAGGCAGCTGTGGTATTATCTCTACTCACCCGTGCACAGAGGGTCTGTTCTTCGGAGGAAAAACGGGCAGATGAGGAACAGAAGATCAGATCCGACCTTCAAAACAACGGCTACTCTAAAGCTTTCATTGCGAGGGTTGGAAGCCGCCAGGCCCGTTCCCCCCCGACCCCTTCAAGAGGGCACTGACCCGTCGCCTTCAAAGCATGGGCGCGTCTGCATTCCCTACGTCAAGGGCACCAGCGAAGCGCTCGCACGTGTTCTGTCGAGGCAGGGAATAAAAGTGGCGCATAAGCCAACGTCTACTCTCGGCCGCTTCTTCCCGCGCCCAAAAGACAGGCCACCAAAAGAGAAAACGCAAGGAGTGGTCTACTCTATCCCTTGTGCGGATTGTGGCGCGTCGTACGTGGGCGAGACAAAAAACCTTTCGGAGAGGCTGCGCCAGCACCGGAACGACGTCCGCAAATTTGACCGACAAAGGAGCGCGCTGGCAGAGCACAGCGAGGTCAACGACCACCGCATCGCCTTTGACAACTCCCGCGTCGTCGACTGTGAGGTCAGTTTCCACAAGCGGCTTTTCGTGGAATCGTGGCATATTCAGGCAACTCCAGGAAACGTGAACCGGTCGACTGGCGCGCTGCCGAGTGTGTACTACAATGGGCTACGTCACGTCGGTGAAAACCAGCGTCTCCCCCCCCCCCCCCCCCACGCCTTGAGAAGAAGGCGCCAAAAACTGTTTCTCCCTGGTGCCACTCAGTCACCCCTAAGAAGGGTCCGAGTTGGACCCGAAACGTCGGGACTCTTCGTTTTAAAGTAAAACTATGCTATTACTTTAATTGAATAAGTTGGTTGGTGTCCCTTTCCCAAAGTTATTTCCTTCCCAACCAGAGAGAAGTCTCTCAAATGTTCACCTTTAAATGTTACTTGGGCTTACACGAAACCGCATCTCAAAGCGATATATTATGCCTTCAGCCGTGCAGAACAATCTGCAATCAGCGAACAATCACACTTGATCATTTGTTGCATCATTCATATAACGAGAACTTGCACAACGATGCGCATAACGGTCTCCACTCGTTCATAGAGTGTTTAATTATGGCGACCGCAACAACCCTGCGTACGCAGGCTGCCAATGGACGTTGCCCGCGTCCGCAGATTTATGAAAGAGTCACTTTCAGCACGGAGCCAACGAAGCCTCCGCGCGAGCGCTACCGAAGCTGCGCACATTTTCTCGAACGCAAAATGACAAAACTTCCGCACTACCGTACATGAAACGCATCCCATAGACGTCAGACTGTGGAGTTTTGCAGACACGTAGCGCCACCTGTCGGAGCAGTTTTGGGTAGTGCAAAGACCGACTCTCTTGCACAGTTTGCTGTGCAACCAGGTGCAACTAGCGAGTACGAAACAACGATTGAGCTAAATATTAGGTGTGTTGACGCCTTGCACACTCAGAAAAAGAGTTACGAATATCTCTCCGCTAGTTGGACGGGCAACCGAACCGCCATGAAGTGCTAGCCAGAACGACGGCGAAGCAAGAGCAGACGCAACAGCTCCGCGCGCTACGAAGAAAAGCCTCAGTCGGCGCTACTGTTTCGTTGTCAATTGCCACGGACGTAAAGGACTTCAGTTTTACCGATTTCCGTAGCTGTTGCACGAAGCAGAACGGCGAGAGCGCTGGATACGGGCCATTGCGAACGTGTTGGGTTCTCCAAACTCGCGTTCTCCAAAGCCGGTCGCATGAGAAAGTGTGATCATGTCGGTCTCCTGTTATTGTTTTGAACAGCCTTGACGTAGAACCGTGGTAACCTTGACTATGAAACTCAGCAGAGCCTCGGGCTGCGGTGCGCGCCGTGCAGCAATTAAATACAGACTGGTGAAGCGCGCGATAAACATCGCGCACTCCGCACCACCCATAATCTGAACTGGTCGTCATCACACAGCATCGCGCACGTACGCACTGAAGGCTCAAAGTTCCAGCTTTAACTAGCAAATCTTAACACCTGCGTCACACAAGTAAATCGCAAAATGTTGGCCGTGACCACCGTCAGGTTTTTCTTGCCCGTGGTCTCCGCGATTGCCGGAGCTACCTCAGAGGCCACGGTTTTGCCTTCGCTTGCACCCGAGAAAGTGGACACAAACGTATTCCCATTTGCAGAATTGATATACAAACTGAAGGCAACCGTCAACAGAACATTTCAGGATGCGTAATAAAACAGTTCAACTCACAGAAATCGATAGATGGATGGAGAATACAACTGCAATGCGAAAATCGCCGGGGCCATTCGTGCCTGATAAAGCGAGATACATTGGTCGTGTATGTAATTCATCACTTTGTATACGCCCAAATTCAACGCATTTAGGCGTTACAGAACGCACGTCGGAGTGCCTCGAACTCGATGTCATGCGATGCTCGCTTGCACTTGCGAGTTGCAGTACGCCGAAATAACTGAAACAACTTTTGCATTGTACACGCAGTTCGCTGTCATATGAGCTTCCTACTTCTCTGAAGCGAGGGTGGATTGACGGAAGCTTTCCAGGTCCTTGATTTTCAGGAAACCGTGCCTCAACACCAACGAAAGAGGGGGGTTCTATTGTATCTTGTGCACATTCGCTTGCGGACGGCTCTCTTTGCACTACCCAGTTATGGCCAGGGCGGCGATGAGAGCGCTGGTGGCGGCGTTTTTCGCAGCGCCGCCTGGGCAGAGTCTGACGTCTATACAACAAGGGAGGTAGAGAGGAGGCGCCGCCGCGCCGCCGCCACCATCGCGCCGAGGTGGCCGAGGCGCCGACGCGACGGCGAGTCCCGGCGCCCCGCCGGCGCCGCTAGTACAGTGTACTAGAAGGGGGCAGCGGAATGAACGAAGCGATCGCGCCGCACGGCATGGCCGCGTCTCGGTAGATTTTCCGACGGGCGATCGTAGCGGCGGCGCTGTAGTTGCTGTAGTCACTTTGTCAACTTTGTACTGAAGCTGCTGAAGCTCTCGAGAGCGTCTGCATTTGGCGCGCACGCGTGGTAGCCTACGAAAGCGTGTAATTGCGCGTTTCGAGTGCTTTTAACGCATTAGTGAGCTTTAAACGATGTCTCAACGCCTGCTACGCGCCATGGTGCACAAGTGAATATGCAGCTGCGCCAAAATTGCGTCGACTCATTCCCTGTTTGAGCGGCCTGCCGACCCTCAAAGAAGGCGACAATCGGAGTGCTGTAGAATGTCATCATTTATGACCTTCTGTGCCTGCTCTAGATATCGCAGTCCCTGCGATATCTAGAGCATTTATGCTTATATGAGCTACAATGCGCTCGATTGTTTCATGAGTACCCTGAGAACACATAACTCTCTCAACGTTTATAGGGACGATTGAGTTCCATCGTGCCAGTTTCGCGCTGTTTAAATGCCGAAAGGCTATCTTGTTTCAACAGCGTGCACGGTTACTGTGCGCCACCTCTGTAGGCTTAAAATACCAGGGAGGTGAGCCGAAGGCACGCGTTCAGCTCCGAGGAACGAACTTCATGCATCAGGGCTTATCTCAAGCATAGTAAAATGCGCAGGTGTAAATATAGCCCGTCTGGTTTTCAACCAGCTCCCTTTTATATCGACAGATTACATTGCGCTGTTTTCCAGGTCTGCTATCGATGTCAGTGCAAGGTTTTGTTTCACAGTGTTTTGTGTAATCATTTAATTTGCTTTATCCGTAAAGTGTCAGAAGTGAAGCCAGGATGGGTGGCGGTGCTCTACGATTTGCAATATTAGTATATAATGTTAATATATAAATATTAATATTATATACTGTGCGATATATATACATATATATATATATATATATATATATATATATATATATATATATATATATATATACGGTCAGTAAAGTTACACCTCCCCGTCCTGCCCCATCAACAACAGCCCTGCAACGCCCCTGAGGAGGACGACCGTTATTTCATCGCGGTCCAGTTACGTTTGACTTCCGATACCATGCATTGAGCCCCCGTAATGTCCAAAAAGTCACATTTACTCAGCGCATTTGTAAAGAGACGCACCGTACACACAGCGTCTCCATGGGTAAATATTCGGCCTTCTTTCTGCAGGATGAAATATATGCACCCAGATTTCTGAGCATAGCTAAATTCCAGTAAAGCGGCTCAGTTACTCTGAATAAACTATAGACGCCGAATCACCAATAGAAGAAAGGATCAGGACAGGAGAAATCAATAAGGCACGCACTTTCTGTTTCATGTGCCTCTTCTGACGGTCGTCCGGCGTTTAGTTAACTGACAGTAATGTACCAACAAGCCCAGCAATTAGTTCGGCTCAATTACACCGAGATCGTGAATCTCCACTGTTGCAATCAGCCCGTTTTCATTTTTTTTTTGGTAATTTTCGTACCTTCCAGCAGTCGCTTCGGTTACAAAAATTAGTTCGCGATATCTCTCAAAGGCATATATGAAGCAAGCATATATGTCGACGCGGAAGGCATCAGGCCGCGAGGCGTGTTCACGCCACTCAACAGTTCTAGTACACTTAGGGTTACCACCCGTCCTAAATTTCACGGTACTGTCCCGAATTTTCATATAGCATGTCGAGTCCCGCACCGTCCCTGTCCGGACAGCTATATGACCCGGATTTGTTCCGGACCACCCAGTTAAAAATTTTTAGGTGATCCAACGCAAGCCCAACAACGCGCGTCACATTACGGAACACGACGTTAGCACGAATTGCACGCACGAAGCTATGTTGCGGTGGCTGCGAGGGGCTTTAGCCACTTTAGCAAAACTTCCGCGTGAAGTGCGTCAACTTTCACGAGTACATTCTCCAGGAAGATGAAGTGTTGCGAACAGCGCGTAGCCAGCTGAAGTACCACTTCAAGTGACCGCAACAATAAAGAAACAATGGATTTGTCTGGAACATACCGCAATAAAGGAAACTGATTTCTCCGGCTCTTTACATTAGTGTATACCCCCCCCCCCCCCCCCACTTCCTCGTCCTGTCTTCCTTCATTGAAGAGGTGGTAACCACTCTACCGCTAGGTAGCGTACGCGAACGGCGCCAAACGCCAGCCACGCGATGCTTTTGACTCATACGGTGGCGTCTTCGACATGCTAGCCGATCGAAACGAGGGACTACGGACAGATGCAGAAAAGTTAGGTCACATTTTCTGAGTCTACCTTCCAAAAGAGGTCAAATGAACTACCGAAGAGAGTCGGGTTGAATGTCTTTTTTTTTTTTTCTTCGAGTGTAACACTGTTTCGACTACTAATTTGCCTCGGAACGGTGACATGTGCAAATAAACCACGAGCAACATTTCTGCTAGTACTTGAGAAAATGAGTTTGTGCTGTGAGCAACCGTAAGTGATTGCGTCAGCTAACATAGTGGTGTTCTACTTTCTACATCCTACTAATATACTTGATCACTTGAGTTGGTACCTAAAATTGACGCGTTGTCGTTTGTTTATTTATCTTTTTTGTACAGCGAAAGCTGTTATGAGATCACAACAAGGGTGCCGTAGTTGTCCGCTGCCGCCGCCGCCGGTGTCCGTAACCGCTATCGTACGAAATAAGAAAAAAAAACTTTAAGAAAAAAGTGTTCAGGATGGAACAGGGTTCGAACCTGGGCCCGCTCCGTGCCAGCCCAGTGTTCTACCACTGAGCCATGCCTGTGCTCGAAAACCCGGCGCACAAAAACCCTATACAAGCATTATGTCGGGAAGGAACCGCGTTAACATGCGCAATATAACGTGGCAGAAGAGTGAAACGACAACCAGGCGTCACAGAATGCCATTTGTGTAACCAGGCGTCACACAATATGAATTGCATTACGAGGGGGGTCGTTGAATGCTTCCAACCCATTACAAAGGGATCAGCCATAATTGTTCGTCGTCATCAGCCACCGAATCAATTAATGGAGTAGTGGGTACCTTGCAAGCGTACTTATATTAGTAGCCCCAAGATAGATTGCAACGGGTTTTAGAAATGGTGCTCTCCCAGCTTTCGCTGTGACTGTGCTGCGCGTTCCGCGCAGGCCTGGCGGTTTTTGTTTTGGACTTACTTAATGCTTGCCTTGGTGATTTATCTACAAATTGCTGTTTCGTAGATCAGTGTGGTTATGGTATTAGTCATCATTCCACGTCCATATTTTCTTCTTGTTCGAAAGCGTCGTGTGGCTTGTCAGGGAAAATCCTAAATTTCTGCTTTTATCCTGACTGCATCTATGTTGGCCTGTCATTTACCAATTTACTTTCCTTTTGTTCTCATCAGCTTGAGGGCAATCCTCGACGTCATTCAGCACTACATTTTACTTTGGCTATAGCGAAAATATATTTCACGTTAATACTCATCAAAGTGCGAAAACTAAAGGCCGGAAAAAGATGTCGCAGGACAACGTGTATATGGGCCAGTTCGTAGTCCGTAGAGGTTCGGGCTGGCCCGTAAGTTTGTGTCTTTCATAGCACTCTCTCACGCATCCCAGACTTTTCACGTGCACTAAAGAGCAAAAATTTAAAAAAAGGATGACAAATGAAAAATTCGGCAGATCCCAAGTACCATGGGAATCGATGTTATGCGAATCATGCGGATGTAAGGTGACTAGGTTGTAATGTTTTTATTAAGCGAAACGTTATGAAATGACGCTCAAGATATGTACAAATGTTGTACGCACAGATATACGTTGAACAGTCGCATATGTTTCATATAACCGGTTGTTTACAGTTGCGTAATTACCAACACCAGAAGCGGTAAGCTGATAGAAGCTCTTGTGATTGCGAGAATGGTAGCCATGGATAGTGCTACGTAAGCCAACTACAGTGGATGGTGCTTAAGTATACGATTGACGTTAACCCGACATGACTCCTTCATCATAGAAGTACAGTCGCGCGCGATATGAAGGTTATCGCGCGATCGTCGGCCTGCCTAACGTCCCAGAGGCCTAGCGGCACGTTTAGGATCAGTGGAAATCAAGATTGCGCATTCTTCTCTCCCTCGTTCGCTGTTCCATGCTACAACAATCGCCCCCCTCGACGAATTCTACGCCCTTTCTCTCGAGCCTTCCGTTCGTTGCGATAAAGTTCATCCACTGTTGGCTCTTATTTCCGCGGGCGATTACAAACTTGCTGGGAAAGATGTGTTAAATTAAGCTGGTTCTTGCCACTGCTTATTTTAGACAGTTTCTTCAGACGGGAGTGATCGCAGCTGAAGGAACAGCAAAAAGAGCGAGCGAAGCTTGTATGATAAAACCCTCTCCTCGAAAGAGTATTCTGAATCTGGGATGTGGCGCTGTTGTAGTTCTTCGTCGATGCTCGCGCGATAACCTTCAAATCGCGCTCGACTGTACGTGTGTAATGCATGCTTTGAAAATCAGATAGCCAGCACTGCAAATATAATTGACGTTTCACCAACAGTACGCCTGCATAGGGTCTTTTTCCAAAGCAGTTTCGAGACCTGACGTGGCTATGTGGTAGAATACTTTATTGCCACGCAGATGGCGTGGGTTCGATTCCTACTGGGACTCTGATGTATAGTCTTTGCATTCGTCGGGTCAACGCTGCCGTTGTCAGTTTTTCTTAACGCTCCCGCATTTAAATTGTCAATGCCCGTCTCGCCGTTCCTGCGTAGCTATAAATTGTCAAACACCTGTGGCTCATACCCACATACTGCGGCCAGTTGTATACAGGTATGAGCCACACGTGTCTGGAGAAATCAGTTTGACGACGTACACGACGGTATTTTCACGCTATTCAAATCACGACCAGCCAGACATATTCGTCAAATCATCTTACCCTCCCATAATAACATAGGTCGACCTCAAGTTAAGGAGGCTATCATGAGAGCACCCAGACGTAGGCGGCTAGATAGATAGATAGATAGATAGATAGATAGATAGATAGATAGATAGATAGAAACGCCAAAGTGCTTGCAGTACGCAAAGAAATGCTTCGCATTTAATATATCGCCACGTGCGTGGTGCAAGAAAGACAACAGAAATGCATGTATGCTGTGTACAGAAGGTAGAAAGAGCAGCGAAGAAATCGCTGGCGCGGTGCGCTAGAAAGACCGACCTGCTGCTGTTCTCTCGATCACTGTGTTACGACGTCTGTCTTGACGTTGCGACAATATTAAAAATTGTGGCTACCTCAGCACGTTGGCTTTGAAGGAACCGAGGGACCATGAATCGCCTAGAAACCAGGAAAAAAAATTCACGTTGCCCCTGATCCATTCGCCTAACAGGGCTTGAATGCCAAAGGCATCGTGCGCGTCTATATAAACGTGCAATTCATATCGCGCAAAGGCCGCTTTGCTTTTTTTTATTACTTTTTTTTTGTACGCGAAGGCCGCAAAGGCGAAGCTAGCCAGCCCTATACATTGACATAATAGGCAGGGGGTCGCAGGGGGGGGTTGGGGGTGGCGCAAAGTCAGCCTCATGCATTGACATGATAGAGAGGGGGGGGGGGGTGCTGGGACGAACCTTCCACCCCCCGAAGGGAAACCCTGCGCACGCTCATGGTGAGAACGATCATGAGTGACTACCAATGGCTTTGGCGTGAGTATGGACGTGAGTGAGTACGTATGAGTTCGAGCACACATGAGTGTGAACGTGAGTCACTTTTGAAAAAAGCGCGAAAAGAACACCTCACGCAAGCACGAAGGAGACAGGACGACGCGCTTGAACGTGAACGTGAGTGAGTACTTATGAGTGTGCGTAGGCGTGAGTATGAACCTGAGTGAGTGCCTATGAGTGTAAGTAGGCGTGAGTACGAGCGTTAGTGCCTATGAGTGTCAGCACACGTGAGTATGAACGTGAGTGAGAGCCTATGACTGTGAGCAGGCGTGAGTATGAAGGTGATTGCTTATGAGTGTGAGGTGTGAGTACGAAAGTGAGTGCCTGTAAGTGTGAGTATGAGAGTGAGTGCCTATGAATTTGAGTAGGCGTGAGTATTGCCACGCGCTATTCCTATTTTCACTTTTGTTGTATTCGGTTTTCGCCCACAAAGACCGTCAGCAAAGCTCAGCTCAAGCCGCGCCTTATTGTTCTAGAACCTTCGCGATTATTGTAGATCGTTTTGTTAAGATTGCGCGCAAGACGCGACCACTCGAAATTATTCCAGAGCGTGCGCGATGACCAGTGATAAGGCTAGAATGTTCGACGCGTGATGCATAAAAGCCGGCGCGCTCCAACGATGTTCAGATTATCGACGGCCGACGCTCTGTTCGCCGCTCTCAGTGCCAGCGTGTATTGCTGTAGTCTGACCTTCAGTTGCCCGGCCACAAGTTCGGCCAAAATAAAGAGTTTCTTCTTTAACTCGCCGACTGTTGCCTTCGTCGACGTCACGACCACGTGACATGTGGTGGAGGTGCTTCCCGGTCCATGTACCGAACGCCCCCTTCAAGCCGTGAGCCCAGCCCACACCGCGGAGAGGACACCGAAGCCCCCGCGCAGCAACGAGTTAGCCGCCGGCTGCAAGGTTTGCAGCCAGAACACGGACTCCTGCCGGAAAACACCAGGCAAAGCAAGACTTCGACTTCAACAGCAGCGACGATGACAGCTCCTGCGCCGCCTGCATCGATCGTGCTCCGCCAGCCCAAGGAGCCTCCAACGTCCCGTGGTTCATCGCGGGAAGACCCGGAAACCTGGCTTGAAACGTATGAGCGTGTCGCAGCCTTTAACAACTGGAACGCCGATGACAAGCTGCGCCACGCCTACTTCTACCTCGAAGACGCGGCAAGGACCTGGATTGAGAATCGGGAGTCCTCACTTCATTCCTGGAATCTCTTCCGCAGTGCATTCCTGGAGACGTTCACGAACGTCGTCCGGAAGGAAAGGGCCGCTTCACTGCTAGAGACGCGGTGCAGCTACCCAACGAAAACGTCACCATCTTAACCGAAGAGATGACGCGACTTTTCCGCCAGGCCGACGCTGCTATGCCCGAAGACAAAAAAGTTCGCCTGCTCATGCGGGGTGTGAAACAAGAACTGTTCGCAGGACTTGTCCGTAACCCGCCGAAGACGGTCGCTGAATTCCTCACCGAGGCAACGACGATAGAAAAGGCCCTTGAAATGCGTACGACGCAGTACAACCGCCGGATTCCCTTGACGACCTACGGAGAGAGTCACGCGCTGCAATCCGACGACCTGCGCGAGACAATCAGGGCCATAGTTAGGGGAAGAGCTGCGTAAGCTGTTGCCATCCTCCCAACCTCAAGTGGATTCTCTCGCTGACGTCGTGCGCCAGGAGATCCAGCAATCCCTGGGCGTTCCTCAGCTTGCAGAGCAGCAACCGCAGGCTATGAGCTACGCTGCTGCAGCGCGTCGTAACGCTCCACCACCGCGCCCACGTGAAGGTTTCGCACCACCGCAGTTCCGCCGCCAGACGCCGCCGCCACCACCACCGACGCCATACCGTCTACCCGCCGGCCAGCGCAACGCTCCGAGAAAGACCGACGTTTGGCGCGCCCCTGACCACCGCCCACTGTGCTATCACTGCGGAGAAGCTGGCCACACCTACCGCCGCTGTCAGTACCGTCAGATGGGACTGCGTGGTTTCGCCATCGACGCGCCGCGTCCACAGCGGGGTGAAAGACCACGCGACATCGCCGACTACCTCGCAGGAGCTCAGTGGACACCCCGACGACCATCCCGCTCGCCATCGCCTGGCCGTTACATGTCACCACACCGCCGGCAGTACGCTGGCCCAAACCGGGGCCGATCTCCTAGCCCTTACTCGGAAAACTAAGGGCAGCAACCGATGGAGGTGCGGTTGCTGTACGACGAACTACCGAAGATCCTCCGCCGCCGACGACGACGATGCCGCAACGCAATCTAAAGAACCCGTCGCAAGACGAACCAGGCCCTGGCGTGGAAACTTCGCAGCCCGAAGAAGACATCACTGCGCAACGTGGAACCGGCGGAACAAACCGACGCAGCCGTGACCCGATGCCGCGACCTAACCACAACGCGAGACGACGAACTAGCGACCTCGACGTTCTCATCGACGGTCACAACGTCACCGCTCTCGTCGACACTGGAGCCGACTATTCCGTCGTCAGTGGGCCATTCGCCGCCAAGCTGAAGAAAGTCAAGACCGCTTGGAGTGGACCCGAGATCCGGACAGCTGGCGGTCACCTGATAACGCCAATTGGAGTCTGTACAGCAAGAGTCACTATCAATAATCGGATTTACCCTGCGAGCTTTGTAATCCTGCAACAGTGCTTCAGGGATGTGATACTTGGGATGGACTTTCTCAGTCAACATGGCGCCGTGATCGACCTGAGGCCTGAATCAATAACCCTAACCTCAGAAAACGCACTGCCGCCCCACACGACGCCAGCGACCCATGCTCTAAATCTGATAGAAGAGCAGGTCACCGTTCCGCCTTTCTCCAGCGTCATCATTTCCGTCGGCACCGAAGAACCCGCAGACTTCGAAGGCGTCATCGAGGGTGATCAGCACCTGCTCGTGAACCGCCAGATTTGCGTCGCAAGAGGCATCGCCGAGTTGCGTGATGGCAAAGCAAAGGTACTGCTGACAAACTTCAGCCACGAATATAGGCACCTTAACATTGGTACGACGGTCACCTACGTCGAGAAGTTCGTGGACACCAGCAATGCTTTCGCCCTCTCCGATGCTACCGAACCTGCTTCGACGAATCGAAATCCCCACACAGATTTCAACATCAACCCGAGCCTCCCGAAGCACAAGCAAGATCAGCTCAAAAGTCTGCTCTTGCAATTCAAGGACTGCTTCTCGTCGTCGTCAAGAATTCGACAGACCCCAATCGCGAAACACCGCATCATAACAGAGGAAAATGCCAGACCACTCCGCCAGAGCCCGTACCGAGTTTCAACGCGAGAACGCGACGCCGTAAAGCAACAAGTCGACGAAATGCTACGCGACGACATCATCCAGCCTTCCAAGAGTCCTTGGGCGTCACCCGTGGTGTTAGTGAAGAAGAAGGACGGAACCCTGCGTTTCTGCGTCGATTATCGCCGCCTGAACAAGATCACGAAAAAGGACGTGTATCCTCTCCCACGTATAGACGACGCCCTTGATCGACTCCACAGCGCGCAGTACTTTTCGTCGATGGACCTCAAGACCGGCTATTGGCAAATCGAGGTCGACGAGAGAGACCGAGAGAAGACTGCCTTTATCACACCAGACGGCCTCTTCGAGTTCAAGGTCATGCCCTTCGGTCTTTGCTCGGCACCTGCGACGTTCCAACGTGTTATGGACACTGTACTGGCCGGCTTGAAGTGGCAGACCTGCCTTGTGTACTTAGACGACGTCGTTGTGTTTTCATCAAACTTCGACGAACATCTCCGGCGCCTTCAGGCTGTACTTCAAGCAATAAAGGCCTCCGGACTCACCCTGAAGCCAGAAAAGTGCCGCTTCGCATACGAGGAACTTCTGTTCTTCGGTCACGTCATCAGCAAGTCTGGAGTTCGCCCCGACCCACGGAAAACAGCTGCCATCTCTGCCTTCCCGCCGCCCACAGACAAGAAAGCCGTACGCCGATTTCTCGGCTTGTGCGCCTACTATAGACGCTTCGTCAAGGAATTTTCGTGCATCGCCGAGCCACTAACTCAGCTCACGAAAAACGACGTGGAATTCAAGTGGGGAGCGGCGCAAGTCGAAGCATTTCAAGAATTGAAACGACGCCTGCAGACGCCTCCAATACTTGCGCATTTCGACGAACACGCCGACACGGAAATCCACACCGACGCAAGCAGCGTAGGACTCGGCGCCGTACTTGTCCAGAGAACTGCCGGCGTGGAAAGGGTTATCAGTTATGCTAGCCGGTCGCTATCCAAGGCAGAAGCCAACTATTCCACAACAGAAAAGGAGTGCCTTGCCATCATCTGGGCAACGTCAAAGTTTCGCCCCTACCTCTACGGCAGGCCCTTCAAAGTTGTGAGCGACCACCACGCCTTGTGTTGGCTAGCTAACCTGAAGGACCCTTCAGGTCGTCTCGCAAGATGGAGTCTGAGACTTCAAGAATTCGACGTTACCGTCGTTTACAAGTCCGGACGAAAACACTCTGACGCCGACTGCTTGTCTCGCGCCCCCCGTCGACCCGCCGCCGCAGGATGACCAGGAGGATGACTTCTTCTTGGGAACCATAAGTGCCGATGATTTCGCCGAACGACAGCGAGCCGACCCGGAACTCGGAGGCCTTGTGGAGTACCTCAAAGGCAAGACCGCCATTGTCCCAAAGGCATTCAAGCGAGGACTCGCGTCGTTTTTCTTGCGAAACGGCGTTCTCATAAAGAAGAATTTCTCGCCACTTCGAGCAAGCTACCTCCTCGTAGTGCCTTCAGCATTGCGACCAGAAATCCTGCAGGCTCTACACGACGACCCGACGGCTGGACACCTCGGACTTTCCCGCACGCTCGCCAGAGTACAGGAAAAGTACTACTGGCCGCGCCTTGCCGCCGACGTCGCTCGCTACGTAAGGACGTGCAGAGACTGTCAGCGACGGAAGACACCGCCAACAAGACCAGCAGGCTCCCTTCAGCCGATCGAGCCTCCTCGGCGACCGTTCCAGCAGATCGGGATGGACCTCCTGGGGCCGTTCCCAACGTCGACTTGCGGAAACAAATGGATCGTCGTAGCCATTGACTACCTTACCCGCTACGCCGAAACAAAAGCCCTCCCGAAAGGCAGTGCCGCCGAGGTAGCCAAGTTCTTCGTTGAGAACATCGTCCTTCGACACGGCGCCCCAGAGGTTCTCATCACCGACAGAGGCACGGCGTTTACGGCTGACCTAACCCAGGCGATCTTGGGATACAGCCACACAGGTCACCGCCGGACCACCGCGTACCACCCACAGACCAACGGCCTGACCGAGCGTCTAAATAAGACCATCGCCGACATGCTGGCCATGTACGTCGACGTCGAACACAAGACGTGGGACGCCATCCTTCCGTACGTGACCTTCGCATACAACACGGCCGTGCAGGAGACGACACAGATGGCGCCATACAAGTTGGTCTACGGTAGGAACCCGGCAACGACGCTCGACGCCATGCTGCCCAACGTCGCCGACGAAGAAAACCTCGACGTCACCGTCTACCTTCAGCGCGCTGAAGAAGCCCGACAACTCGCCCGTCTGCGCATCAAGAATCAGCAGACGACCGACAGCCGCCGTTACAATCTTCGACGACGCTTCGTGGAATACCAGGCCGGCGACCGCGTTTGGGTGTGGACACCGATACGCCGACGTGGACTTAGTGAAAAACTTCTTCGGCGATACTTCGGGCCCTACAAGGTGCTTCGACGTCTCGGTGCTCTGGACTACGAGGTCGTCCCGGACGGCATAACGAACTCTCAACGGCGCTGTGCGCGACCTGAAGTTGTCCATGTCGTGCGCCTCAAGCCGTATTACGCGCGTTAGCAAACCTGAGGACTGCACTTATTGCTTAACTATTGTACTTTCTTTCTTTATTGTTGTGATTTATTGTTGCATGCATTTTCCCCCGTGTTCTGTTTTAAACATCGGGACGATGCCTTTTCAGAGGGGGGGCATTGCCACGCGCTATTCTTATTTTCACTTTTGTTGTATTCGGTTTTCGCCCACAAAGACCGTCAGCAAAGCTCAGTTCAAGCCGCGCCTTATTGTTCTAGAACCTTCGCGATTATTGTAGATCGTTTTGTTAAGATTGCGCGCAAGACGTGACCACTCGAGATTATTCCAGAGCGTGCGCGATGACCAGTGATAAGGCTAGAATGTTCGACGCGTGATGCATAAAAGCCGGCGCGCTCCAACGATGTTCAGATTATCGACGGCCGACGCTCTGTTCGCCGCTCTCAGTGCCAGCGTGTATTGCTGTAGTCTGACCTTCAGTTGCCCGGCCACAAGTTCGGCCAAAATAAAGAGTTTCTTCTTTCACTCGCCGACTGTTGCCTTCGTCGACGTCACGACCACGTGACAGTATTAACATAAGTGGCTACGAGTGAGTATAAGTGAGTATGAACGTGAGTGAGTGCCTATGAGTGTAAGTGGGCGTGAGTATGAAGATGAGTGAGTGCTTATGTCTGTGAGTAGGCGTGAGTGTGAATGTGAGTGAGTGCCTATGAGTGTGAGTAGTCGTGAGTGTGAACGTGAGTGCCTCAGTGTAACTGGACGTCAGTGTGAACGTGAATGAGTGCCTACCGGTGTGGGCACTGGGTAGTGTGTGTGAACGTGAGTGAGTACTGATGACAGTGAGTAGGCGTGAGTATGAACGTGAGTGAGTACTCATGAGTGTGAGTAGGCGTGAGTATGAACGTGAGTGAGTGCTTATGTGTGTGAGTAGGCGTGAGTATGAACGTGGGTGAGTGCCTGTGAGTGTGAGTAGGCGTGAGTATGAACGTGAGTGAGTGCTTATGAGTGTGAGTGGACGTGAGTGTGAACGTGAGTGAGTGCCTATGAGTGTGAGTGGACGTGAGTCTGAACGTGAGTGAGTACTCATGAGTGTGAGTGGACGTGAGTGAGCGCCTACGAGTGTGAGTAGGCGTGAGTATGAACGTGAGTTAGTGCCTAAGAATGTGAGTAGTCGTGAGTGTGAATGTGAGTGAGTACTCATGAGTGTGAGTGGACGTGAGTGTGAACGTGAGTGAGTGCCTACGAGTGTGAGTAGGCGTGAGTATGAACGTGAGTGAGTGCCTACGAGTGTGAGTAGGCG
>JALIZH010014398.1:0-20868 GCA_030522465.1 Rhipicephalus appendiculatus
TTACGCTTTCTGTGGCGGCAGGCATCTTAAGCTGAGTGGAAGCATGAACTGGGAGGTGAAATAAAGAAAATATGTTAATGAACTTTTTAATCAGCGAGAACATGTGGTCGAGTCTAATGACAGAATTGCAGCCCTTGCTGTGAGAAGCCTGTTGCCACTTTCATATTTCACAGAAGTAGCCAATGGCAATTGTAAACGAGTAATTAAATGTGACAAATTTCGCTGGTGCAGCCGAAACCGAAACTCGAAAGAGCGCAACTGCCATGCTCTCCATGAGAATTGAAACTTGAGCTGTTGGTACGGATTCATCTTGATTTTAGCAGCGAACTGAGGGACGAGAACTAAGAAACGTGTTGTGCACCTTCCTTGCTTAGTCCTCGTCCCTCAGTGCGCTGCTAAAATCAAGATGAATGTCATACTCTTCCCCGACGTTTTACCACCCATCGATTAACTTTGCTTCGTGGTTGTGCAGGTTACGTTCGCTTGATAAGAGCACGTATGCCGTACGTGCTTTAAAATGCAGAACACCACTGCAATCATCCTTGTGAACAGTGGCGTCATTCGGGCCGTGTGCTAGCAGCGCTCATCTGTGATTCGGTATCGGTTTCGCCGGTGAGTTTTGTTAAATTTCATTGCTCCTCAATAATTAGCAGAGGCTGATTTTGGAAAATCTTGAAGCATCAATGACATCTTCGCAGAAAGGACAGTAATTGTTCCATGTGTCCCTACTGCCTCTCTCGTGTAATTAAAAGTTAATTGTCCAGTTTAATTATTATCGTAATTGCTGTGTCTAGTCATCTTAAAATGTATCCCACTACAGAAAAAATCTACGCATCTCCACGATGTGAATCATGACTAGTGGGCGTAGCACTGGGGATCGTTCTTACCGTAAATCACCCGTGACATTGCGCAATCGCGCATGTAAATGAGTGACAACGCGTCTGTACAGTATATACAGTGTGTTTTTGCCGTTGAGCCACCGCTTCCCGCACCCTCAACAGCGGAGTAGCAACTTGTTGATGGCGCTGCCGTTTTGCGGCTGCTTCCCGAGCTCTCGCCTTCGGGGTAGCTTGCTGTCTGCGTAGACGTTGAGCCGCCGCATGCCATGCTCTCGCCTCTGGAGTAGCAGCTCGTTGTCGGTGTTGCCACTTTTCCCTTCGCGGTTGAGAGCGCTTTCACGATCTTTTTCATCCATGGCAGAAAGAGAATGTGTGTTCTGGAACGCGCTTATTCTTCATCGTCGTCATCGTCATGACGTGTAGTGGGCACCTTGCATGTGCTATGCCGTGATGGGAGAAAGTGAACGTGTGGTCTGGAAGGCGCTCATTATTCATCGTCATCAGCGTCATTGTCATCGCCGGACAATGGACAAGCCTAGACCCTAAGGTGATTCGCCCCTAAAAGCACTCATGAAGGCAGCGAGCAAATATTAAATTTTCCTTATTTTTGATTACTTTTGGACACATTTCTTTAAACACCCTGTCTAAAAGGGCATATCTCGAAACTGTGGGCCGCTGGCGGTAGCCATTTAAGTCTTTCGTTACCGTGTCTATTCAAATAGATCACCGGTGGTCGATGGTTGGAATCGTCGATTTTGACATGTTGAATTTTTCCGCGTGCACCTAGCGCCTCTCAGTAGTTATTCCAGTCGCTGAACATTCAGGATCTCTTTGAATATGCCTTTTTCGGCAACATAGCGATTTTTGAAAAACCTTTGCGTGCACCAATGCGCGTGTGTTGTTGGCAGGATGCGCTTGGCTGACGAACTTGAGAGAAGTGCGTTCCGCTCGTGGTTATGCTTCAGTAACATCAAAGCTCTGCAATAAAACACATGTCAAATTATGGTCTCAGCATCACAATCTGACAATGTTGAGCCATAATAATTGCTTGACATTTCTGCCCCCTCTTCACTACAGAGCTTTTGCTTGGAATTGGGGAAGATTTATTCTACAGAAAATTATATCCCAAGGTCCGCGGTATCTAAAACGTGGGGAGGTGGCTTTTCCAGCCAGTTCACAAAAGCGTCAGTTTCGCTTCTCTTGTTATATTAGACACAGGGCCGCTTGCAGTGTCGCCAGTCGCTCCCACGGTGTCCGCATGCGTGCGCAGCAACGCACGCCGCTCGATTCTATCTTGCAACCGCGCCTGAATTGAGTGACGAAGAGCTCTGACTGCGAAGATGACAGTACCTCAACTTGAAGTTCTGGTGGCGACGATACTGCGCGTAAGCCTGGGGCATCCACAGCCGTTCAGGGGGTTGACTTTGTTTACGGCCTCAAGTGGTCTCATCCACCGTGCGTGCGTAGCTCATGACCTCTGTGTACAATCTTAGAGCTACTCTGATTGTGCCGGCTGCAAAGCTTCTCTTCACGCCAAGAAGGCCGCCGTAGCACATCTCGGCCCCGCACTACGGAGCCGCGTTAGACATTTTCAGTCTGCGCGCGATGTCGTTCTTTTACAAACATACAAATAAATATGCTTTGATCCATATTTTGCAACGCCAACTTATGCGGGGAGAGGTGGCTCATGGAAATAAGTTACGCCAGACGAACTGGTGAAGTTCACTGGACATCTGATTTATGTAGGTACTGTCTATATCGCGGGCATCCATCTATATTGGAACCCCAGCAGGCTATTCTAGTAAAAAAACATTTAAAAATGCGCGAGAAGTGCACGAGCGCGCCTGTGTCTCACGAAAAAAAGCAGGCAATCCTTCACCGCATGGCACAAGCAATGAAGCAGTACCTTGGTTCAGAGTTCGTTGTCTGTCTTAATTGCAATATTGTGTAGATCATTCATTTTTAACACCAAAGTGTTCTATGCCGGGGTCCACCAAGATTTGAGTTACGTATTTCCGTCAGGGAAATGACGTACAAAAAATACGCCTGATCAGAAGACAAAGACAAAAAAGTTCCGTCAACGGGAGTCGAACCTACGACCTCTCGGTCCGCGACAAGAGATGCCGGGCACGCTATCCACTGCGCCACGGTCACATACTCTGTAAGCTTTAAAAATAAGCCTTTTATATCTACCACTATCCTCGCACAGTGCTCTTGCAAAAGTGAAGTATTGCATTATGACCGTGAAATGCAAGTTTAATTCCTTCAAAGCGTCGTTTCTGCGCGTCCGTCCGTTTCGGCGTGTTTCGAGTGGAAAAAGTGCAATTTTGCCGACGCGTTAACGCACTGCCAGGTGGAGACCTTACCCTTAGCAGCGGCATCGCTCATAGCATCCGTTCATACCAAAATAGCTCTGCGAAGCAGGAGGGCTTCTCGTGGCCGTAACTCCGCGTTCGAAGCTGGCCAACGGGGAAGACACAACGCGCGTTGCGTTTGCCTCTGGTCGGGCAGCGTTGTTCAATAATTCTAACATGCCGCGAGTAGGCGACCTTAGCCCAAGTACGGCGTCTAATCAGGGACGCTGTTCTGGCTGTCACACCGCTTTCTCCAATACCGCTCTCACCGTACAGCTATCACGAGCATCTATGATAACAGAGGTCTGTTTAATCGTTGATCATGTTCGTTAGTCGTCGGGATACAGGTGTACCACCAAGCGTCAATGTGGGTGCATCCACGTTAAACGGTGTTCTAACTATCAAACACTAATAGACATTGTGCAAGCTATCTTATACGTATCAATGTACAGTAAACATTGAAATACTTCTGTAAGGACACGTTTCACTTTCGTGTTATACCGATTCCTATGACGGGGGGATCAACTTTTTTTTTATACTATTCCTGGGCCATTTATCTTCAGAATGTATGATAGAAATGAAAGAAAGACACCGACCACGAAAAAGAATGCGAAAAAGAAGTTTCGGCTCTCCTCACGGGAGTCATGTTCATAATGAATGTGAGGACGGGTGAAGCAATGTTTAAGATGGCTTTAAAACATGACGTACGCCGCAGGTGTAGATAAGAGGGACGGTTCCGTCATTTCGGCTCAGTGGATTATCGTCGTTTGAATGAGGATGTATTGTAAGTGGTGTCTAGAAGGCAGCTTTTTCCCTTTTTCCAAGATCATGGCGTTATGCCATTCGATTTGATGGCTCAAGTTTTCAGCGTGTTCTTCAAAGGCATTCCAAGACACTTTTTTTCATGTGGACGTCATTACAGCGCTGTTTGACATGCTGCTTAAATTCCCTGTCTCGCCGATATATTCGGATCGCGAGAAGAGTACTTTACTGACGCGCAACCTTCGGATCGTGAGCCGAGTACTTTACTACTACGCCACGCTGAGACATAGCATGCGTTCGGTAGCAATGGCTAGTTAACATATTAACACACCGTTAAACTTAAGCGTTGTGTATCGTATACTCGAGAAAGACGCGACCTTCACCTACTACTAAGATTTGCATATTCATTAAACACGCACAAAGAACTGCTGCCGGTATCGAACACTCTTAAAAAAAGTTAGTTAAAAGGTTGTAACCACAAGCAAATAGTTAGTAACAGCGGCTGTTACTAACTTTTTTGGGCCATTACTAACTTTTTCCTACCTTTTTTACTAACTACGTTAGCAGACACTTATAGGTTGCAACGGTTACTACCTCTTGCGCACGGTTACTAACTTTTGCCATGTATGTCTTAATCGAACTTGTTAAACGACCCTTAGAAGTTATTATTATGAGCTTTTTCCAACCTATTTACTTGCAAGGGGACCCATTCAAATTCACTGAGGCGATATTATACTTCGTTTTACAAGCTGCTGGCAGTGCTGCCAAAGGTAGAGCTCGCTCGTCCAATCAGGGCTGTGTGAGCACAGCAAATAGTCCCTGAACTATTTTAGCAATCCAGAACTATTTTTCACACTGCAAACGCATAAAGTGATAGTTTGATTTGGATTGATGTTTTAAAGCATCCAAAGTGTCCTAATAATTCGTGAAATTAATTGAAATAACCCGCATGGACGCGGCTGAGCGGAGGCTTGTTGTGAGGTCGTGATGCGCCGCTTTTCGGCGACATGGCGTCGCCCGAGTTGGTTGTGTGTCTGCAACGCGTCCCACAAACTGTCGCCGGTGAGCCATCCATGTAGTGCGCGCGATTTTCCCAAGTTGACAAAGCAGATAGCTTCAGACGCTAGCGCAGCGGCCGTGGCTAGCGCTTCGCGTCGAGTGCGGAGAGAGTGCAAGCATGGATTCACTCACCAAGAGGCCGGAAAAACCTACCCAGGTGTGTCTATCGGTGTAAAGTGCTGGCGGAGAACGCGGGCAGAGTCTTACCACTGAACAAGCGTTCTTAATGGGAAATGACGTGATCAGGCGAAGAAGCTGAATAATTTTGACTTGAGCGTCTTTCGATGGGCGGTGTACATCTTTTTTGAAAGAGGTGAAATTCCAACTATCGCCAAGGTGGTGCAGCGTTTCGAAGAGGACGAGAGGCTACCGAGCGTGTCCACAACGACGATGCAAAGGATGCTGAAGCAGTACAGGGAACGCTCTCGGAACGCATTTCGCATAGAAGCCACGCACATTGTGCAATGTCGCAGTTGGTTTCTGCGGAGCTGCAACGCCAGTTTCAAGTTCTGATGAGGACGCTGAGATGTTAACCCTTCTAACGGGCTCACGGAAATCACTACGTGGTGCGTACAGGACGAGATCATTCAGTACTGTTGCAGTAAGTGTAGCAAACATAAAAAACAAAACAAAAACATATTTTATGATCTGGGAAAATAAAGCTTCGAATTGATTGATTCAGTGATTCATTCGTTATTTCACTGAATGATTAATTAAATTGATTGATTGAATGATTAAAGTAAATATGTTTTTCTATACCCGTGGCGTAAACATTTAAAAAAAAGCTCTGATGTGAGAAAAACTCATAGGAACAGGTGACACTAAATATATATAGACGAAGCTGTTCCAGTTCCTTTGGATTAGAAGTCGGCCTCTCAAAAAATAAACAAACAGATCTAGGAGGTGCCCAACGCCACTTGCTAGAAAATTAAAAAGTTAATTAGTAAAGTACACATTTTTCCTCCCAGTTGGGGCCACTTGTGAGATTCACGGAAGCGACATTCGCGTAGGAACACAATTATGTTGTGCGATCTCTCATGATTGGCTGAAGGCGCCCGTACCTTTCGCAGCACTGCCAACAGCTTGTGAAACGGAGTATAGTAAGCTTAGTACCTCGTCTTGGTTCTTGAATATTAGGCCATGTTGAGGCGGTATTATGCAAAGCAGACAAAACAGATTCTTTGTCTTAATATCTTTGATTAAAAGTTCTATGCTGTGTTACATTGCGCACCAAATAAAATTTCACGCGATATAATTATAGATAAGTACATTAAATTATTCATCGTAAAGCCTAGCTGCTCACCTGCACCAGCTGCGTTTTCCTAAGGTAGGGCTATAAATACTCCTGGAACCACTTACGAACTACACCTGTCGCGTAGACTGGTGGTTGTGTATCTGTGCTGTTGTCATTCATGACATTATGTGCAAAATTACCCAATAAACAGCTATAAAAATGGGGACTAGTGAGGCGAAATGATCGCGGTTACTACTTCTTTTGGCGTAGTAGCCGTTACTACCTATGTTTTACTAGTTAGCAGCGAGAAGAGTAGTAACGGCTACTAACTGCGCTTGTAACGGCTACTAACCTTCCCGTTACTAACTACCCTTATTAACCAGTTAGTAACATATGTGACAAGTAGTTAGTACACCGAAGTAAGTAAGTACTACAACCTTTTTTTTAAGGGTGTATGGCGTGTCGATAGTGGCAAAGCGCTAACTTTCTGTTAGAGTTCACATCGTAACTCCAAAAAAATATTACCTAGTCCGAGGAGCAGGTACAGTGTACCAGTAGTTACTGCCACGTTTAATACTCGTTTCTCGCTCTTGCAGAACGGCGATATATGCAGATCTTTTATGCCTGCTCTTTGGTTATTCCATAAATACGCGCGTACTATTGAGTCAGTATCTTGATGTTTTTTTCGCCAAACCTACCGCGCGGTCGCGCCATCGCACTGATCTGTAGCTCTAACGAATGCAGTGCGCAGGAATAATTATGCCATCATACTGGTTCAGTAAGACGTACAAATTGGCCAGTCTGTGTTCTGGCATACGAGTCAGGGAAGTGCCAGCGAGTGCGACTGGCGGCTGTTGGTGAACGAGAGCGTTCGCTGGAAGCGCGTCGCATCGATGCTCATCGCTTCTTGTGCGGACACCGTACACAAGAAAATATGGTTTGTCTAGGTTCTAGGTTTACCTATGCCACTGCTGTACTGTATAGTCATTTATGCTCGTCGGAATCGTGTATCCTGATGCCCGGAAGCGCCGGTGACACGTAGACGTACTCGGTTTGGACGCTAGGCCTAAGCTTTGATGGAAATCATGCTGGTGGAATAGGATGGTGAAAGTCGTACTTAATGGAGCTTTTCTCGACGCATGCCGAAGGTAAAAGTTTGCGGCTTTTAGCTTCCCATGCACTTTTACTCTTACCTTAAAGTGCGGCTGTGGTAAGTGAGTGTGCAAGAATTGCCTGAGGCGTTTCTAGAGTGGTTTTTGGTCCATAAACGTGCGCAGGGTTTCCCTTCAGGGGGGGGGGGGCGAAGGTTCATCGCAGCGGCCCCTCCCTTACTAAGACAATGTATGGGGACGACTCTGCGCCCCAGAACTTAGGTGACATAGTGCAGAGCGCCCCCCCCACCCTGCCCCCCTTTGAATTTGTTGACGGCACAGAACGGCAAGTTCAGTGAAATGCAAATGGAACGATAATTGAGGAGCATATTTAAAAGGGCATTGCATTTACTCACGCTTTGTGTAAGCATCAAACGAAACGAACACACTGAAGTGACAGAAGCAGCGGCAATGGCTCGCGTAGAAGACCGATCAATATGCAGTCCAAAGCAAAATGTCGAATAACACTGAAACATACACGAAGTTTAACTGAAAAACACCAACAAAAACGTTGAATCATCGGGACGGCACGTCACATGTTGCTATAGGCGCACCGAAGTCGTAGTTGTAACAAAATTGTTCTTGAACTGCTCTGATAGCGTCCGCGCAACAATAGTTGATTGTATACTCGCAAATTCTCATATTTTTCAGCCTAAAGTTCACGGCACTGCGCCAAAGCACGCTCGTAGCAAAAGCGAGACCATCAGTACGAACAGTCATGCAGACGCTCATGCATACGAAAGCTCCGTCGGTCGCCGCGAACCCGTGCGATCACTGGCTTGAGTTTTCTTTCTGTTATGCTCCATTTGGTTATACAGGCAGTCTACTGTAACAAGATATTTCACATAGTTTGCTCTCAGCGACTGTCTACATTTCATGCAAGAAACCGGTTCAGGGGTCTCTATCGCGGTGACCGCGTGAAGCGGGCGCTCCGTTTTCTGCAAAAAGACAGCGACTCTAAACTATGCTGTGTTTTCTGTTCGTCTAAAATTATTATGTTTACAGCAAAAAACATATCTCGCTTCGGAAGTACGCAGAGAAATGTCCTGGAGGGCTACCACGAGATGTTTTGTAGAGTGCCGACAGCAAACCTTATGGGGAGCGCGCGGCGGTATCCTGCCTAGCACGCAATCGAGGCACGTCCGAAAAAGAGCGACTCCGTAACTCCTCGCCACCAATATCATTGCCCTCCTTCGTACCACCACCACTTGTCGAACGCACAGCCGCGCTCTGCGCTGGTGACGCGGGTAAAGTTAGTGTTTTAGTACACTGTAGTAGAGTGTACTACACTCTTGGAAAAAAAAGTTAGTAAACAGTTAGTAAACGAATGTATTCACTTGTCTCCAGCGTATTTTACTACCTTCGCGGCATTCCTTTACTAGCCAGCAGCTACTAAAGCTTGTAACTTTTGTCGTTACTAACCAGGGACGCTTTCTTGGTGTTTTTAACTAAGTAACTACTAAGTCACCTACGTTGCCAGATCTTTCGTAGATGCCGTAGTATATTTTGCAGTAATCGTGACACTCTTAAGCAAAATTTAGGCAAACTTAAATTTTATTGACTACCTTGGAATAGAAGTTTCCCGCTACGTGATGGCTAGAGACCGGATTTTAGGCAAATGCCTATTTTGTTACATCCGTTCCTATCGTGCAACTTTGATATATGATCATGAATTAGAGGTTGTGAAGGGCTTTTATCGTGTTTCTATAGTGCCTGTAAATCCCGTTAAGTGCCTATAAATGCCTATTTTCAAAATCGTGGCATATATGAACACTATTAAAGCCCAAATTTAGTTTTCGAGTGCGGTTTGAGACCGTTATTCATGTCACAGGGCAACATTGACCTTTCTGAACTCTAAGAGGTCCATCCAAGTCCTCTAGTTCAACCAACTTCCGAAAAACAACAGCTAGCAGCAGTGAAATGGGACGCGGCGGCCACCATGCGCGACAGCGCTGACATGGCGCGAGCGGTTGGCGGAAGAGGAGACGTTGAGGATAGGAAAAGACGCTATTTCTGCAGCCCCAAATAGGAGCACGTCTCAGCGTCTTCAGGGTAAGTGAAGATGGGAGAAGGAGAGGAGAGTGGCGTCCATGGCCGAGGACGCGCCGAGCGGCTTCTACAGACGGTTATACAGTGTCCCGAAGGAATTGAAGAACCACCCTGAAGACATGGGTGTGGCGGTGGGAAGAGAACAAGAGGTCCCTCTGTGTAGCCACGCGAAGGTGGAGAACCGATGCGAAACCGTGGAGTGCCGTCATAAGGAGAGTGTGGGGCAAAAAAAATATATATATATATATATGGTGTGCACGCGGTTTTGTTTTGTTTGTAATTTACTTCTTAAAGGGCGCCTCACCTGGTCACATAAGATATTGTAGTTAGACACTGAAAGTTGCATGCCCAATGAGGAGCGTTATACCACGATGCGAGGAGGCAAGCTTGAAACTCTTGCCAATCACCCCGTGTAGCCACCGCAAGCCTAATTCCTTCCCTGCCCTCTTCGGTATCGGAGCCGGAGGATAACATGACGCATACACATCAACACACCATGCGCAAGCAAGGTCACGTGTTCATGATGTGACGTAGCCTGCTCGTGCACGTACGCCATCAATGTTGTGTCTTTCCGGCGTTCTCGGTAGTGTATTGCCTGTTTTCTGTGGGATGGATCCTTCAGGTCGCGTACGTTTGGAGAGGCTGGCACGGATCATGTATCCCTACCGCTATACACCACGTCACACCGCTGGAGCTCCTGTCAGAGACGATGCACGAAAAACACGCCAAGCGTTGTCAGGGCTGACGCCGGGACGACGCGGGAACGGCGAGAAGACTAACGCAAGCGAAGCGGAGGCCGATTAGTGTATATCATCTCGCTGTGATTCGAAATAAAACAAAGAAAAAGAGAAAAACGCGCTCACATTCCGTTTGTTTGTTTTATTATTTCTTTCAGATTTATTAATCTGCTCAGCAGATTACACAAATGCACATGTCGCCTCGAATAATTCTCGCAATGTCACGTGCTACGCTCTCAATCCGGTCCCGCTTAAAGTGCTGAATTTTGCCAGGAAACGGGACATCTATCGTCTGGTTTTCTGGATATAGCTAGCATTTAAGCATGCAGGACTTGATTAAGAGTTTACGGTGAGTGACGTCAGAGCACCAATGTCTACGTAAAGGAGCGGCGTAAGAGCAGGGCCATTCTTTGCTGCACGTCATCCCCTCCATCTTGGGGCGCGCGCGCCCACGAGAATAAGGGCAAGTGGCGTTCAATTTGAAATTTCACGTGTTTCCACGATGCGTATCGTTGAAAATCTTGGCAGACATGATCATGAGCGCCCAGTTCATGCAATAATTACACTTGTCAGCCCGAAATGCTCACCCACTGCCGCCATCTTGCCCTTAGTTCCAATTGAGCCACCAGGCGACGCCACTCATACACGTTTAGACAAAGGTAGAAAAATGTGCGTCGCAGCTCGTCTGAATTTCTTCGCGCAAGTACAGTCGGCGTCGCAGCGCGCGTCTCCTGCATGAGTAGAGAATCGGCCTACCACGGCTGGCGAAAGGTTAGGAGAGCGACAAAACGCGGACAGCTTCTGGCACATACAATCTGCCGTTTCAACAACGACATGATGATAGACACTCCCAGCGACCGTCGGCTGACCGAAAACGGTGCCATTTCGCTCAAGTGTAAACGCGCCTTTAGGCACTGAGGCGTGCTGCCGCACGGTTTTTTTATTCTCCCCCCTCGATCTCTCTAAAAAAGAAAGAAGATAGCTTGTGCAGTGACTTCCCTGAGAAAGTTGGTCACTGGCCCCAAACACTGGTGGCGTTGGGTCGCGTAGAACAGCCCGCACAACGTTCACGTGCGTGGAAATTAGAATCGTTATCACCGCTGACAACAGTTTGGTTCGACTGTGAATGTAGTACCGGCGTTGAGCACGTGACGCTTCAGCTGATATCTATTTTGCTCCATTCTGAAGCTGCCAATAAAGCTTCTTTCCATTGTTTCTCTGCTACAGTATTACATAGTGCCGCTTTCCTGCGCCCTGCAGTGCAACAAAAAATATTTTGCAAAGGCTTTGCCTCTTTCCCAGCTAAAGCACTATAATTATACCTCATGCATCCCAAAACATACATGGGGCGCTGCTTTTTGTTGTTGTTGTTTTTGTTACATGGTTATATCAACAGGTGTTAGGGTGACATCGGCCATGCTGTGGTGTAAGCGTGCCACATCCTGCAATCGCCGAAGCTAAGCAGCCTTCATATGAGCTAGTACGCGAGAACGACTACTTCCAGGAACGCTGACTAATCATAGCTCCGCGCGTGCACGGCGTAGACTGAGAAGAAAGAGACGACGCGTTCGAGCTGTCGTAGCCAAACGCATGTGCACCGTGTGAGTTACACACACACACACACACACACACACACACACACACACACACACACACACACACACACACACACACACACACACACACACACACACACGCACACACACACACGCACACACACACACACACACACACGCACGCACACACACACACACACGCACACACACACACGCGCACACACACACACACGTGTGTATGTGTTTGTTTACAGGGCTTCATACTCGTCGATCAATGCGGGAGCGGCGTGCTTTCATGCGCGTTATGTTCTAGTTCACTATAATGCGCGTCTATCAAATAACAATTGAACATAACATCAATGAAACGCAGTGGCGTACCAACTCTTTCGCGAGTGGGGGGGGGGGCAAACCTACCTCACTTGCCAGCCGTGAGATTATATATATATATATATATATATATATATATATATATATATATATATATATATCACTAGAAAAAGATTATAAAAGGATATTATAAGAGAAATATATTATAAACAAAAGGGATGGTCAGTTTTAAGCAGCATGCACTAGGACAACACATATATGCGTGTTATGCATGTAATAGTATTACACGCGACGCTTTTTATGCTTTACCTCACAACTTTCCGCATGACTGCCATTACGTAGATGGCGGCCTCCTCAGTAGTATATATTTGTATCATTTTTGTTAATGACTAAAATCAGCTCACTAAGAATTGAGTTCTTAAATGCAAAGGAATCCTCCGGGAACCAAACGTACTTTGAGCGTTTCTATCTACTTATCTACCTACCTGGCCCCCTACATTAGGGTGCTCTCGTAGTTGACTTATTACCTTAGTATAGACCAAAATCGGCATAGGAGAACACGAGGGTATGACGAACATAGGTGTCTGGTCACGACATAAATAACGTGAACATCATGTCGTGTACGTCATGAAACTCTTTCCTTCAGTCATCTTTGTCACATAGCCGTATACCACGGGCTGCGGTATGCGGGTATGATCCTTAAAGTTTGTATCTACAAAGGAACGGCGACTGCAGACATCGATCATTTAAACGCGAGAGCCTTAAAAAATTCCAGCATCGGCCGCGTTGATCCGACGAATGAAAAGAATAAAAATCAGGATCCCAGCAGGAATCGAACTTAATAATTTCGTGTGGCTGTCATGTATTCTACCACGGAACCACGCAAGGTCTTGAATCTGCTTTGGAAAAGGTACTATGAAGACACCAAGTCGTAGTACGTCCATTGTGGTTACCGTGCTGGCTATATAAATTTATAAAAAAGGTGATAAACATGGCATATGTACTCCTATTATACAGGCGCCATGTGAGGTTAGCATCATTTGTGGCTTCAGGGTCAGCTCCGCTTTTCTAACCGTCTCATAAACAAGGTATATGCACTCATATGCTCAGCAAGCTATAATCAAGCGTTGCTCGGCAACGGAGGAATGCGCTAACGAATGGTATTCACATCATCGCACCATAGCGTGCACTTCATTTCCATAAAATTTACGTCCATGCCCTAACGTGAGTGCTGACGTTGCGTCAGGCCATGAATTTTCCTATAAACGCCAGTGCAGTCAACGTGCCTAGTGAGCGCGCGATTTGCACACTACTACTCCATTTACAAAAACACGTCGATGTACCCCGTAACGCCTGTCTGAAAGAAAATAAGAAATGCGGCATAGACAGGTACTCGCTGACTGCTTCGCATGAAACCGATTACCACAGTTCATGGGATCTTGTTGTATGTAGGGGTCCACGAAGACTACAGTGACGTGTTTCCGTCACGGAGACGTCGAAAAAATGTACGCCTTCACATGTCGAACAAAAAAGTTCCGTCAACGGGCAACGGGAACCGATGACCTCTAGGTCCGCCGCCACAAGGGCCGAGCACGCTATCAACTGCGCAACGGCCACAGACTTGAACTGCTGTACAAACGCGCCTTTTATATCCCACTTTCCTCTTACAGTGCTCTTGGTCAGCGGGGTAGTGGCGCCCTCTTGAAGCGGTAAAGTAGTTCATCATTACTGTTGCCTCCGCTATTATCACCTGCAACGCTTACTGCTACGCATCTGTCCCATTCGGCGCGTTTACAGTACATGTGAAATTTTGTCAACGCCTTGACACACCGCGAGGTGGCGACCTTAGCCCAACAATCAGTCTCGCTCGCAGCGTCTATCCAAACCAAAAATAGATCTGCGACGCGCGCCTGCCTCACCTGGATGTAATAACGCGTTCCTCGCATCGCGGTCGGGCTACAGTGGCGACACGACGCGCTTAGCGTTTCCCTCTAGGTACCACAAAGTTCAATCACACTTTAAAATCTCGCTGGATGGCGAGCTTAGCCCGATTTCTGCGCCCAATATGCGACGCTCATCTAGCTATCACGCCTCTTTCTCTGATTATGCTCTGGCCGTTAACATCTACAGATACCACAATGGCTTGTTTAATAAAATGATCATGGACGTGAGTCGTCGGGATGGAGATGTACCACCAAGCGTCAACGAGGGTGCATCCACGTTGAACGGTTCTATAGCTGCCAAACACCAAAAACATACATTGGACAAACCCTCCTATATCAATGTACAGTAAACATTCAATTACCTCTGTAAAGGCGCGTTTTACTTTCGTGCTATACCGATTCCTAAGACGGAGGAATGAACAATGTTTTTTCAATGAATGATTGCTGGTATACTTATTCATCATAATTATTACACTTTCTTGCATGTATTCAAGCTTGTGTTATTACAATTTGCCTTCTATGCTAATAGTCTAAACGATGTTTCTGGTGCGTGCTTATTAACATTATTACTATTATTGTTTTACTCTCATTATCAACTTGTCAGGCATTCAAGAAATGTATAATTTGTGGTGTTAGGGGCGTAGTACATTGTAAACATCTTTGTATTAAAACTGACATTGCATTACAACTGAAAATTTTCTTTGAAAGAAAAAAAGGTGGGCGATTATAACGTTAACCTATCCCTCTTTGCTTCCTTCCGAAATGGTCGTTAGCTGTGTATGATTGGTCATGCACACAGCCCCAGCTCGTTACGCGAGGCAACAAATGACGCGAAAATGATCCATCGCGTAATGACCACTTATGCACGACCACGTAAAAAATAAGAGAATGAACTATTTTCAGTACGGCATGTTGGTGACCAGTCCTTCTTCGGCATTTAAAATTTTCTGTGTGCCGTAAAATCGCCTGCTTGTTACATGACGTCAGGAATCTGTGATATGTCGTGGTGTTTGTTACAACTTATGCACATGAAACAGCGCATTGAAGTGCTTTACAATACCTAAAACTTTTTGGAATAGCCAGAGAGCGTCTCCTTCTAAACGTAATTCCAGTAGGCTAGTCGCCGATCACATTAGCAGCGGCTACTTATAGCAGGTGGCGAGATGGATTCATAGGAGTATAATGAACGTTTTCACTTGCATCATAAGGTTTAGCTGTTTGTGCGCGTATACAAATCTGTGAGCTCAGCTTTGCTGAGAGAGAGGGGGAGAGAGAGAGAGAAATAAGCAGCGCTACGCGTGTGTGCTTCTTTACCGTCCGAGTTTTATTTTTACGTGTAAAAGTCAATTTAAGCTGAATGAAAGCCA
The DNA here is from genome assembly GCA_030522465.1 of Rhipicephalus appendiculatus. Lineage (NCBI taxonomy): Eukaryota > Metazoa > Arthropoda > Arachnida > Ixodida > Ixodidae > Rhipicephalus > Rhipicephalus appendiculatus. The sequence goes on from JALIZH010014398.1 coordinate 15,379, forward strand.
ACTAGCCCGACTTTTAATTAAGCCTCCTTAGTGCGAAAAACCCCGGACCTTCACCATCTTCCTGGTCCGGTGGATCAAGTTGCGGTGCAACCTTAAAAGCTGAGCTTCCCACTGTGCTCGAGTCCACTGCTTTATTCGGCGCCACTTTGCAAGCTGCCCCTATCGCTCCAAGCTACCATAAGCAAGGCTGATCAGGTTGTTCGGACACTAAAGCGGAAACCATTTTTTTGGCGATTCCAGTACGGCAAAACTAAGACGTTTAAAAAGATTCGACACACTCATCGGCTCACAGCAGCTTCGACAGAGCAGCGGTGCTGCTATTCCTTTTCGATGAAAGAAAATGATTTTCCTGAAGCAGAAAGTGCTTTGACCGGACCCTAAAAAGTTTGCTCGTTCCCATCCGTAATTGCATCGTCAATGGTTTATATTTCAGGCCCGGCACAGCAGAATAAAAGCATGAACGAGGGATCTAATGTTATAGGGCCCTTGCTCAGCGCTAGCCTGCTCTGCAAAAAAAGCGTCGCATAGGCGGCCCGCACCGCAAGGAGCCTACAAGGAAAATCGTCACAGCAGAAATGTTGGAAAAACTTCCTTATATTGTAACATTCTCTCGTAACACTCCTATTCCCTCGTAACAACATAATTGAGTGATTACTGTGGTGAAGGAAAACTTCGCCTTAGTTGCTGGCTTCCCAGCGTGCAGCCAACAGTGACCACGGTCGGAAGTGGGGGGGGGGGGGGCTCAGCCCCCTAACTTTAAGTGGGGGGGCTCGCGCCCCCCTTGCCCCCCCCGGCTGATACGCCTATGATGAAACGCTTTGAAGCGTTTGACTGGACTAGGCTTGAGTAGCGTCGCGCGAGCGCATGTCTTGTTTCATTTTTTGGCGTGTTTCGCGCGCTTTTGCTTATAAAAAAACGGGCAGATTTCAGCACAAGATAAGCATAGTATTCAGGAGTTATTTGTAAATTTCGCTCTATAAAGCTACAGTAAAAGGGTTACCTGCATTTTTTTTTCAATTTTCGCCTACACTTGTTTCCGAGATGCAACAGAAGCGCACGAACACACAGATTAGCGAGCAACACAATCCGGCCCAGCAACGCACTTAGGGGGAGGGCGGAGCGGGGAGCTATGCATACTCGCAACTCATTGAGGATTATGACGACCCCCCAGTGAGCCTTCACAGAAAATGTACATAAGCGACACGCCTGAGGCCATGTCTGTGTGTTCTACGAACGTCTTTTCCTATAGGCCTGTATTATCTGCCGGCATAGAGACGCGCGCACTAGGGGCGCCAGGAGGGGGGGGGTGTTCCCTCCCCCTAGTCACCTAACAGGCGGAGGGGCGCGAAGTCTGCCTCATACAATGAATTAATAGGGAGGGGGGCGCTGCGACTAACTATGGCCCCGCCCTGAAGGGGAACCCTGCGCACGGCTATGTCTGCCACACGATGCCGGCGATACTAAGACGGCCAATGAGAGTTACCTCGCGCCCTCTGGTCACTGAAGGTTGCTTATAAAATAAAATATCATATGGTCTACATAAGCAGGGGGCTGCATAAACAAGTTATTTGCTAAAGTTCCTCATTGTAGATGTTATGAGTTCGTGTAGCGTAAATTGTGGACGTATTGCCTAACTTTACGTGTTAGCCAAGGTTTATTTCTTCTACCTCTCTTCTAGATCAGTAGCCATCCACTGAAAATAGCAAAAGGCTGTTACATCAGTGATTTTCGCAGGTATGATGACCAAAAAAAATAAGGCCAGTGAAAAAATGTGACCAATATGCGTGTGTAATTATTACGTAGGTAGATACAGCTGTCAATGAGATGACAATCTACTGGAAATCACATGCAGTTGGCGAGCTAAGACCCGCTAATTGTTTGCTGCTAATCCTATGGTTCCACCGGTGCCACGCTGCACTGCCAAACACATGTCACCTCACCGCGTGGGGAGAGCAGGTTTCCTGGTAATGTCCCACGAGCCTCAAAAATACGGGGAGGTGAGGGCAAGCTCTTTTGTGCATATAAAAAAAATTCTTGTATACAGTCCCCTGTGTAGAATGGTGAACACTCAAGAATTTTCTAGAATCTTACGTTATCTGCAGCTTTCCTTGGCACAACAGCCTAACCGGCTGGTTAGTGGGCATGCACTCACCATGTAAAGTGCAACAAGTATTTCTGTGTTCTTCCATCAGTGACATACGATTTTATTGTACATTGGTTGTAGGGAAGTGTACATTGGTTGTAGGGAAGTGTGCTTTTAAAAATAACGTGACGTCACAGGAGGTGGCTGATCGGTAAAGATATGGAGCGCTCTTCAAAATAGGTTCCATACGTAACGTCTTTTTTTTTTTTTACAGCGAAAGCTCTATACGGATAGGAGAAACGAAAAACCGCTCGGCATCTGTGTCACGAGCGGTCTCCATTGGCTGTGCTATCAGCGTCGTACCCAAGCTCGCGCGCCATTGGCTGCGCCGTTACTGACGTCGCCCATCCCGTCGCAGCCGTGGCGCCGAGCACGCGCGCATCAGTTTCGACTGAGAGCTTCCACATGGGTAAGCCACGGATCCTACGAACTCCCGAACAGCGGACAACTTTAGAAGAGCGCCGACAGTGGAAGCGTGAGAGAGCTCGCATTCGCCGGGCCGATGCTGCAGTCCGGGCACAAGAACATGCCCGCGAGGCCGAGTGCCGGCAGCAACTGCGTACCGACGATCCGGCAGCCTTCCAAGCCGCGCTAAATCGCGAATGGGAATGCAAGCGCCGGTGGCGGGCGGATCCTGCAAACCATGCCGCCGAGTTAGCTCGCGATATCAAACGCTTGCAGCAACGGCACGTCGAAGAAGCGACGTTGCGGGCAGAACAGCGTCGACGTGATGATTGCGGGAGCGCGTTCGCCGGGGCGAACGCCCGCTTCGGCGAGAGTTTCTCCAGCGGCACTTAGGCTTCGGCTGCGAATATCTGTGACCGCCTTGGTTCGACCACAACCTCGCAACGATAATTGTGGAAGGCTTCAGTGCAGCGTCGGGTTGAACCCACTGCTAAACACCGGGGACGCACATATCAGCTTCGCTGCTTAACTATTTGTACGGAGTGCTTGGGCGATGATTTTTTTTCTTGCAGGCACTTGCATGCATGTATTTCCAAAGAAATATGAACGCAAAACTACTCTGACAGCGAAAATTTATTTACAGAATCTAGTTTCCTTTTGTACTTTTGCTGTCGCAGCAATACACCTATTTGGTCTGGAGAGTTCTGGCTTTCCTTTATTTTGACTTACATGCACCGTCGACTAGTCTGCCATTTATGTTGCCGCAAAATTTATTCAGCAAAATGTTCGTCAGTATCGCAGGACATGTTTTATCACTGTTTTCTGCATGTCGACATTCTCACGGGTGCCGAAGTCAGATTATTCTTCGTTGACCAGCAATCGCACTGTCAGCTTAGGGAAGAACCGCTGTTATTCGGGCATTAGTAGCAGTTCTGGCTGCGTAGCGAGCTGTAGGACTACGTAGCTGTGAGAAACAGCGTTATCGCTGAATAGAGCAGTCCTCCTCGGTCACGGTGTCCTTGGTCTAACTGCTTCCCAACACCGTAGCGCTCATGAGCGGCAGAAACAGTGATCGTCTTAACCATAGTCAGCGCGTCTCTGCATTTAGCGCGATTCAACTTTTTCAGGGTCCCGTACACTGCATATATGTCACATTTAGGAGGTGACAGAGAAAATGTGGCGGAAAGAAGAGGAAGACGACAAGCATATGTCATAGAAGAACGACACCGGTAGAAGAAGAAAACGAAGTGGAGGATATAAAAAGAGAAGGTGACGTGGACAGAAGGGCCCTGGGTGTTCGATCTTGAGCGCGTGAGCTGGGCACGAGCGTCGCCGGCTTGTGTTCCGGGCGCTCCAGCTCTCGTTCTTCGGCATCGCACCGGAGAATCCGGCTGGCCAAAGGACCAGAAGGTAAGCACGAGAACCCGCAGCGTCCTGGGAGCGCCATAGGCTTGTGCACCGAGCGCCCCGTCCTACGGCACCGCACCGTAGGCCCCGTCTGAGCCAGATCCCGTTCCTGGGGAGACGCTGGCCAGCGCAAGTACCTGCGACGCGCGGGTCATCGAACTCTCAGCCTCCCAGCATCTACGACAACGCCAGTTCACGTTCCTCACGAGTGAAGGACGTCGCCACCAATTCGGACGCCGACGTCAACGCTATTGCCTCCCGAAACGCCTAGCCTCATCATGGACCGGCACACAACGCCGTGAGTTAGTAGAGCGCGAACGCTTCAGTGACTTCTTTCTTCCGTTTGTTGTCTGTGTGATAACTCTGTTTAGAGCGAGATTTGTTTGGTGTGTTCCTTTCCTGTGTTTGTAGTTGGGTATGGTGTGTGCCTTCCTTTTGTGTGTGATTGAAGGATGTGTGCATGGCGCTTCCGCCTCGTCCGTTCTTTCTGGCCGACCGATGTCCGGAGATCCGTGACAATATACTGCCACGTTGACCAGAACGACCTGCATCTTCGACAAAGTCTCGCTTCTGACAACATCGTTTCAGTTGGGATGTAATTACTTCCTTGGGTTGTGAGCGACGTACTAGCGCGCTTAGCGGGAACCAGCGAAACAGTCGGCCACAGTGTATTTCCTCTTCCGGGGTTCGTGTCTGCGTGGATGTGCGACGAGCTCGGCAGTCGAGCCATGGACGCTGACGTGTGAAGACGTGTACCATAATGTGTGTACGACAACTTAGCTCAATTAAATAGTTGTTTGTTATTAAGCGCCGAGTCTCTCAGTGAGCAGCCCAAGCTCACATTTGGCGCAGTCGACGCCGGACCTTTGCCAAGCCAGCCAGCCACGGCAGCACAAGAACGCTGGTCAGTAGCCCTTCGCCTTTTAGACCGCGTTTGCAATTGCACCCACGCCATCGACGACTCGCGTCTCAAGAGACTCTCGCCTTTACTGCATCTCGCTATTCACTTCGCGTCTGACGGAACGCACAGTCGTTACGAGAAAACCATGAATATTGACCACTAGACTAAAGCTCGAAGCCCGCGTTTGATCTGCGGCGTTCCGCCCCCTCGCCTTGTTGCTGGTTTGTCGAGCGTCGCCTGCCGGTGCATTATGCCTGGAATTAATTGGCAAGAGCTGGATTACGCGACCATGCTGCAGTTCGGAGTTGGCCTTATCCGCGAAGAACTGACTCGTCGCGAATTAGACTGCACCGGTACCAAAGAAGAGCTCGTTCAGCGTCTCGAAGCCGACATTCGGCAACGTAGTGAAGCAACGCCGCGGTCAAGCGTCGATGGCACAGAGGTCGCCGGCAACGCGCGTTTGCCCTTTGATACCGCAACGCTCGAAAGCCTGACTCTTCTGTTCCAGCAGCTCCCACGCCCCTCGACAACACTTACCACACTGCCTGACTTGTCCTCGTCGATAGCGTACTTCGGTGATTCTGCAACGCAAAGCGTTAATGCCTGGATCAATGACATCCGCCGTGTACAACAG
>JALIZH010014399.1:0-50925 GCA_030522465.1 Rhipicephalus appendiculatus
GTACTAAGTAGCATGTGGTCGTTTATAGTTATAAGAGGTGTAGGTGAAAGAGTGTTATGATTTCAATGGAAGATAATGAACTGTGTTTTATTGGCATTAATTACTGAACTATTAGCTTTGCACCAGTCATGAATGTTACTGAAGTCAGTGGGCAATTTATTAGTTAGTGCGTCGATGGATTTGTCACTAGCGACTATTGTTGTATCGTCGGCATACACAAAAGGTTGACTGTGTGTTATATTAGCAGTTAGGTCATTAATATAAATTAAAAATGAAAGCGGGCCCAGCATTGAACCTTGCGGGACACCTTTGTCAATAGATTTAAAAGAGGAAAGGATGTTAGAAATACAAAGAGCTGGCTGTGTGTTAGATAAATAGCTATTTATCAGCTCCTGCGGACTACCTACCACACCTATTGATGTAAGTTGGGTTAGTAGTATATTATGAACTATGGAATCAAAGGCCTTGAAAGGTGAATCAACAGAGCACCTGAAAAACAACGCGAGTCAAGCGCGTGTTTAATGCAATCAGTACAAGAGAGTAGTGCGAAATCTGTCGAATATCCTGCGCGAAAACTGTGCTCGTGCCAATAGGAAGGCTTTGGACTCTCGTACTGCTTTTCCTTATGACAGTCTTTAATTAAATCCTATCGTGGATTTACCTCTCGTGCATGGATGCAAAATAGTTTATGTGGCTCATAAAAAACCCACTGCAGAATCTTAGGAGGTTACCCCCCCCCTTCTCTGAAGACCAACCACCCCGACTGTAGCAAATTCTAGCGATTAATGGGATGGCACTTCAGGCCTTCAATTTCAGACAGTCGATCGCGCAGTCGTTCTATCTGTTGGCTTCGATGATCATTGCCAGAACACGTATGACGTCCACCCTCAGAAGTTTTGCAAGAATAATCTGTTCAGCCCATCTGGTAGAACACAAGGATTATCCACAGTATTCAGTGATCCTCAAGTAGGGGACCGCGATACCTATCCTCGAACAAAAGATAAAACCACCTCTTTTCAAGGCACACTGTCCAGTAACAGAGGCCCCGTCTGATTTTTGATATGCTTCACCGCATAGCTTGTTTGCATTGCGGCGGGGCTGACTTACGTTTTTCCGTTGCATGAGATGGCTGCAAATCTTTTGTTGCAGTTTTCTTGCGACGTATGCAGTTCCCAAGCTTGCATATTTGAGGAGCAAACATAGCTAGAAACAGGTGGAATGTGGCTGGAGACCGCACAACTTATTGACAAGCAAGTGAGATCCAACTGGCGTGACACTCCAGTTTGACCATTCTTTCGCACGGTGAAATAAAGGGGCACCTATTTCAAAACAGGTGTTAATTTATGGCACCCACCTTCATCACGTCCACCATTCAAGAAGGGCTTTTTCGAAACATACGTGACTGAGCACCATTGTTCTATACGTGAGTGTTAGAACAATTTCTTTTGCATATACAAGCTTTTTTCGTTTGAATGCATTAGACATTTCTAAACATGAAATGATACAAAAAAAATGTCGGTTGTAGTAATTTACTGGAATCAAAACAATAAGATCCATAATGTAAATGTAAAAATAGACATTTTCATCTACCATGCAGAACGTATGCTCATTATTGAACACAGGAAAGAACACACATAGCCCAACCGAAAGTACGGTAAAAAAATTACACCATCTCCCGCTAAAGGGAACCATATGTAGATGTGAAGCAGCGGGCGCTAACGCTTACACTGGCGGCGGCGTTGACGCTGGCGCTCATGGCAGCGTTGCGCAGGAGAGAAAAACTGGGGAGGCGTAAAGCACGCAGTGATGGAGCGGTGTTTCCTACTGGAACATGCCAATCGCTGCTAATGGGCAATGAGACACAGAAGACTCCGACTGGACACAGAGACCCGCAGTCGGCTTTTAGTTAACGCGCACGCTGCGAATTTTTTTTATTGTTCAACAACGCACAGGAGAAATCTCCCACCGGCACCAGCTTGCAGGTCAAGATCCAGTGCCATATATACGGGGTGGCCAGTGAAAGGTTGTGCAGCGCGAGCAGTCGGTTTTTTCAACCAAGAAACTCGCTAGCAGACGCTGCCTGCGTCGGCGTCGCGAGGCGAGAGCGGGGAGCGTAGGAGAGGAGAGAGGGGGGGACGCGCATGCGCAGTGGGATTGTGGACGCCGCGGGCAGGGATGCCTAGAGGAGAGAGGGGGAGCGTAGAAGGGGGGAGAGGAGGGGGAGGCGCATGCGCAGTGAGGGTGTGGTTGCCGGGGGTAGGTATGCCCAGAGGAGAAAGAGGGGGGAGAGGGAGGTTTTTTTATTTTAATTTTTTGAAAGGGTTTGCGCATGCGCAGTAAGGGTGCTCACGCCGCACACAACCGGATTAAGCTTCGCCATAAGATGCTTCACATCTAAAAAAGCATCACAAAGCACGATACGTACGCTTCGCAATGCCCGTATGCAGTCTTTGGATTGTACAAAGAGACGGCATGCACAAAGAACTTTGTGTCTGGTTACAAATGAAGGCAATTCGATAAGTCAATGAAGGCTTACAACACTTTTGAGAAAAATGTGACTGTGGAATAGGTATGGTAGTGTACCATTTCTTTATATTGTATTAGTTTGCCCTCAGGCGTGAAACATGATACACATGACGGTGCAGTTAACTTTGTTGTATAAAGACCTGTGGTGTCGACCATGGATCCACCTGCCAAAATTTGTAAACACGCTTGCCTTTGTTCACATATTTTCATATGATGATGCAAATTTCTAAAATTAAGCTTGGAAACTAGGCATTATTTCACAACCATGATTCGCCCGTTCTATTATGCTTAAGTAGTGGACCTACAGTTATAATATTTTCATGCCAGCTAGTGTCGTGTCATCATCTACTACCGGTAAAGTAGTTCACCATCTTTAATAGCTGAATTTATTCTAAAATATGAAAGATGTAGTAATATAATACAGAAAGACTGAACTCATTGTTGTCCATGTATTTCTGTCATGTTTTGATACACATAGCAAAAGAACAAGGTACGATGGCTAGTGTGCAGCGTTGCTTGTTGTTTCATGGAGGCAACTCCTACAAGAAAAAAAGTCACAGTTTCACCACAAGGCGAAGCAATGAATGCGATAGCAACAAATTGGAATGTCAAGTGACGAATGGCAAGAAGGTCGAAAGTGCAGCGCGCTGCTCACGCACACATGACGCATGAAAACAACACGCACAGGACCAGAGCGAACTAAAAACATTCACAGCTCGACACTTAACGCGCTGCTAAAACAAAAACGACGCACGAAACGTATTCACAGGTACAGACGAGCGCGAACTAACAAGTGTCACAGTTTTTACTTCGCTGTGTGTGTAAAGCGTGCTCTTTTTCGCAAACGGGGGACTGCAGCGAGTGATGTGACCTTCGCGCGCCCCGTAACTACAACGCTATCGTTCCACCGAAAGCCCCCTTCTCCGCCACCGCGAGATAAGCGCACGCGCACGGGCATCTACCCTCCCCCCCCCCCTTCGCGCAAAGTGCAAGCCGGAGAATAGGAGCACCTGAGAGCGTGCGTCGCGACGAACGGGGCGCCCAGCTAAGCCCCTCCGAGCGCGGCCTATGCGCCATCTCGCTGGTAATGCTGAAAACACGCTGAAAACTCGCTGTATATAAATAGCTCGCCGTTTGAGCGTTGAAGGACGTTCGCCTTCGTGGCTGAATGGGTAGCGCCGCGCGCTGCAGACCGAGAGGTCCCTGGTTCGATGCCGTGCGTCGCAAACATTTTCCCGAGTTATTTTTCTTTGAGGTTTTTTATAAATATATAGACACATATACATATACGGGGCATGACGGTGACGGCGACGCCGACGGCGAAAACCAGCCGAGAGTGTCCATATAATTGCTATCGCAATAAAACTCATTCACCCTCAAAATTTACTGCAAGTTCAACCAAATAAATTTTAATACTTGGGCGAGATGGGACAAGATATAGATATATACTTATGAGGGATGTCACAGTGCACACCCTTGATTCTTTAATGTACATCTAAATCTAAAACCACGCTAATGCCAAAGCAGCACCTAGACAACATTGTTAGTACTACACGCGTATCTGACTAAACCAACAGTGTATACAGCGCCTGCCAATAAGTCATGTACTATCGTGCTGCTGCCAATGACAAAATACGTGTTCACTGAAAATTTTCCATGCTGCTTACAGCTTGCTATTAATTTAAATGTCACCTAGTTAACACATGCTAGACAAGCAATAAACATAACTATGAAATCTAAACGAATGAAAAATTTTCCTAAATGTGATAACTTAAATCACGAGGTGCATGCAACCAATCCTTTTGACCGTTCACCTCTGTTCAGATTATTTACTTGTGTGGAAAGTCCAAGAAACCTCCACATGCTGGATCAACCTTGTGATTCCAAGATAGCATTTCAGAGCATGGAGGCAGTGCGTAACCTTTCAAATTTACTAATTCACTTTCTTAACTCATTAAGGCCAATGCAAGAACTATCAGTTAGATTTTATTGAAAGTTCATACGTTTATCAAACTACACTAGACAACAACCGCTGCAAATTTTCATAGAGCTAAATTTATTTGTTCTGAAGTTATGATACTGTACTTTAGAAAGTAGGCTGGGCTCTTGCCATTGCAATAGGCAAGCTGGCTCGGTAGAAGAATAGCAAGCATGCTAAGCCCTTGCCAAACTAATACTAAAGTTATCTTGGCATATAAAACTTATCGAAGCACCGACGCTTCTTGCAAAGCGTTACACCACACTTTACGCAGCACCATATCATTCTTTTATGAGAGACAGTACACCTCCGCCGTGTTTCGAGGTTCTTGTACAAATACCCGTACGGATAGAGGATAACAGCAGGCACTAAATATTGGTGTATTACGAAAAGTACACCAATATTTGATTACTGTTCAGAGCAATACAATGTACTTTAGCTGATTCTTGCGGTTTGCAGGTGTTATGTTGTTCCTTCCGAAGCACAATCATTTTGTTGTTGTTGTTGTTTTCGATATATAAAGTGGAAACTTCAAATTATTTTAGAAAACATGCCACGCATCACGTGCATTCGATGTGGGCTCGTTTTTGGAAAGTTAGTGCAGAAACAAAAATTCGGGGACCCTTAAGCTTCGCCTTTAAGAGTTGAACGCGATAGCGATATCCTTTCCCTAGTGCGTACTTCAATCACTTCGTGCATACTATGTAATTGGTAGCATGCTTTAAACCACGTGTAATTACGAGCGGGAAATGTTTTCGAACTTGCTATGCACCGACTACGTGGTCTTATGGGAATTCGCGCAGTAACGTCTGTGCCTTTTGTACTGGGTGGCCGGCTTTGAACCACGATGTCATTATGATATTCACATGTTCTGACGCCCGATGGCAATGTACGCTTGTACCACGCAATATTACTGTGATATTACATGTTGTATTGTGACACCTGTATACAGGACGCGTGTGTTTGTAAAGCATGAAAGTTATTTTCACTGCATTTCCAAGCAGAGGAAGTTATTTTCACTGCATTTCCAAGCAGTGGCGTGGCTGTGTGGTAGAACACCTGCTTGCCACGCAGACGGCCCGGGTTCGATCCTCACTCGGACCCGGAAATTTTTAGTATTTATTTTATTTGCATCTTTCTCAATTTTTCAGTCACGGACAAGATGATTTTTCGCTCACAACCAACGACGTCAACGCTGACACCAACGCCGGAATTTCTGCGAAACGACATTTTAAACGCTATCGCGTTAATAGATCTTGCTCAACATTTACATTACAATTCTAATAACATCCATCTCTATGCTTTCCTTGGAGTCATTGTCTGTTAGTTCTCATTAATATTGTGTCTAACAAAGAAAAAACTAGCACTTATATTAGCACTTTTTTGTTCATAGCGAGGGTCTCATTCTGCCGAACTCGATGCCTTGAGGTAGTATGCGTGGGATTATTGGTCCGCTGCCAACTCGTAATAAGATCACGTGCTACGTGACACCAACAGGCAAAAAAAGTGTTCCAGACTCGCTATAGCGGCTACTGGCGGCGCTGACTGACGCTCCCACGTTTAAATGCAAACGTGGGGATGACCGCTGCCGTGACTCAGTGATAGAGCATCGGACGCGTTATTCGAAGGTCGCAGGTTCGGTCCCTGTCGGCGACAAGTTATCTTTTCGTCCACTTTGTTCACATTTACATTGCAATTACTTCTAATAACATCCCCTATACTTTCCTTTGCATCAGTGTCTGTTCCCATTAATACTCACCCTAGTCAACACGCGAGATTAGGAGTATCTTACTGCAACCTCTGACTTCAAAAATGCCAGTTAGCAAAATCAGAATATTGGATTGTGTGTTTTCTATTCCCAAAAATTAAGTGTACTTTGTAAAGTACACTGGGCGCTAATGGGTTAAGACAACGTTTTGAATAAGCCCGATAGGCAAAAAAAAATGTCACCATGAATTAAAACGTACACCTAACTTTCATAGTGCAGGGCTCAAGCCTAATTTCAAGCAGTCGCAGCAGGACAAATATTCGTGTCACAAATATGTGAACAGTTTTGCAACTACCAAACACAAAAATAAAGTCAAACGCCATAATAGCGATGTGCTAGAGAGCTTCGAAGTACTTCGACGCACATGCCACTTCATTGTAAAGGTAATGCATCGAAATGCTGACAATTTGGCTAAGAACACTGCAAATATTTCGCATTACAGTCCATTGCATGCTAGAGATGTTTGTTGTGGAGGCACTCCACTGTAAATTCAATATAGTGTTAAGGGTGCGACAGTGCAGGTGCAGATTCTGCAAAATGTATCAGCGTGGCTGAGATAAGAGCTACAATGAATTAGGACTCACAATAGTGGTACTCTCAAGGTTTCCATTGTATTTGCGACTTGCGTCATCACAAGCTGCTATGCATAGCAGAATTCAGAAATGCATTCTATTTGATGACCCTATCCAAATGAGATTGCTGCTACCAACCCAGGTTCTGTGAAGCATTCAGATGAGCTTGAAGTGTTGTGAGAAAGCTGCTGCTGCCCGTAGATGCTTCCGTTGCATGTCCTATCTTGAGCTCCACCTGCAAAGTAAAAAAAAGAAGTTGTATATGTGTTATGTAGTGACTCAGTATTTCATGCCGCACTGATCAGCTGTAAAGCACACCGGCACCTAATTCAGATAACTGGCATAAATTCGCTTTTTCGTGCATGCATGAAACACTTCTTTAGCTCTTACATTTATTATCCTAAAGCACTCGAACACGAAAAATTAATTGAGCACATAATACACAAACTGACAGTGTGGAAAGGCTTTTCTATTACTACGGGAAAACAGATTTCACACTATTACGCTGTGATGAGGTTCTTTGAATATTTTAGATAAGATGGATTACGTTGCGTCGGTGACAACAACACCCGTAAGAAAATGGCGAGGCTGCTTGCAGGTTCGAACACCACTTTATGAAAACATGGAAAAAACAAGCAGACACACGCGCACAGCAAGCAAAGTAAACACACATGAACAGCGAGCATAAACTAACAAACGTTTCTGAGTAGAGAAGTGTCCTGTCCTAAAGAAAGTCATACTTGGCCGACACAGGCTCACCAATTGGGGAGTAGACTTATACGCGAGACGAGGTGACGTGGTGCAGAGACGAGAGGCGTAGACTGGCTTGCGGAGGCTGACGAGGAACCTGGAGCCTTGCAGAAGGCGTTGGAGACAGGGGACGTCAGCGGCCACGTTGAACCCGCAGCTACAACGCGTGGACCGCACCCAGAGCGTCGACACTCGGGCCCGGCAACCCGACCGCGCCGAACGGCCAACACCGTCTGCCCTCCGGCTTGTTCTTCTTTTTCCCTTCCGCACGCGACTCTTAGTGTTCGCGCCTCTTCTGCGCGTGCGTCAACGTCTTGGTCTTTCATCGTCGCACGCCCATTCAAGTCTTTTGTTTGGCTGTCAAAACGAACAAAAGGCGATATGTGTGCGCGTAACTCTGGGATACACTACACTCTTTTGCTGATGAGGCACCATAAACAAAAGGCCACACATCTGCGCTTTACAAAGACAAAGTAAGCTTAACACTTCACAACTGTTTAAACGCATTCAGACATGAAGTAGAAGCATCTAACGCGGCTGAGTATTTTGTCACTTCAAATGCACCACCCACAGTGCGCTACACAGTTTGAGTGCGTCATGAACAGTTTTATGAACACCTCTGGTTACAGTACAGAAATTTTCCAAGTATCCACATAAGAGAAAGTGCGTTTCATTGCCAGTAAAGAGAAACAGAACAGCAGCCGGTTGGTTGAACACGACACTCAAGTTATCGCTTCCCACACGAAACGAAGGACACGATTCCCATGCGCTGCTGAAAAGCACACCAACTCACGCCTGTGCCTCAGAACGGAGAAATTCTCGAGCATAGTTCTTTGAGACACCTTCCATTTGTGTGACGCAAATTCAGCCTTGACATCTACGTTATTGCGAGGGAGCATGAAAGCGTTCCAACCTCGAGTGCCGATGTAAGAACGTCCTATCATCTCCCCAAGCAAGCCAAAGCATTGCGTCGGTAAATCAGGCGGCAGCACATGTGGCGTCTCAGTGGAAGTACTTTCTGCCTGGCATGATAGGACAGAAGATGCATCAGCGCCAGCGGCCTTGACGCTCAGGTAGCAATGTCCACCAACAGAGCCACAGTTTTCAAACACATTCTGCGGACGCAAGTCACGCTCCCTTTCATATGAATCCTTCCTAGATTCTCTGTCGTGCACTTCCGTACTAGCCTCATGCTCTCTAAACAGTGTGCTACCATCTTTGTGTTCACCGTTTTCAAGAGGATTAATAATCTTCCCTTTAGGTGAGTTATTTGTATGTCCGTTACCTACGCCTAGGTTACCTGCTACTGGAGCATATGGTACAACCGTTGACTCTGGGAAAACCACCTCCGGGTACCTTGTATGGCATTTCCCGTTATTACCTGTGCCAACTAATAGCGTTCCTACGCTAGAGTCACCTAAAAACAATACAGTCTCTGTAATAAAGGTGCTTCGCCTTTCAGAGCTTCTATTGTACAATTCATCCTTTATGGAACTTTCCTGTTCCTCGCTTTCAAAGCGACCCTCTGCTTCATCGGGCCCATCAGGACTCTTCCTATCCTTTTGTGCGTCGAAAAGTATGCATGCTGCAGCGGCCAATTTATCTTTAGGCAAGTGTCGCCATGTTGCCGTCACTGCGGATAGCCTGTATGAAGCGTCGAAATAGTCTCGTTTCTCTTGAAGCGCAGGCTTCATGTTTCGAGGGCATATTTGCGATGGCTCGAAACGCTCAGTTACGAGTACGATACGATTTGTGCCCGATCCGACGTCGAGCGCGCCGATTGTACTCGCGCAAGACTATTTAACCGAGAAAAATTTACCCAGGTTTTCGCCTGTCAGGCGTACGATTCGGTGCTTCTGTACGACGGAGCGACCGCGGTTTCCGCTGCCGTTCGCAGCGCAACCGTAACGGGAGCGCTCGACGTCGGATCGGACGCAAATCGTATCGTGTGTCCCGCTTGCTATCGCCGCGACCAACGATCATGCATAATCAACGAGCTGTGTATGATTTAATCACTATGATATGTTTCTTATGTTGTCTCTTGTACATTACTCTCTCAAACGTTCGGACCGCAAGAGCGCCAAACAACAGCGGGCGCTGAAATTGCCACATAACGGTCCGATGTTATGCCGACGAAGTTCACTCTTCAGCCGACGTCGGCAATATCGTTCGAACGACGGGCCAATAATTCCGGCTTAATTGGATCGCTCAGCCCATATTGGCTTCTGCTCGTATAACTCGGCCAAGTGTTTCCGTTCTATCAGGCTGGCACAGCCGATATTGGCGGCAAGTTCTGAATGCTGGTCCAACGTCACCATTCTATTATACTGGCAAAGCCAATATTGGCGGCACATTGTCATTACCGGACCAACATCGCCGTTCTATTAAACTGGCAGGCCAATATTGGCGGCATGTTGTCAATCATGGGCCGTCGTTGGGCCAGGAACTGCCAATCTACCGCCGACATTGGGCCAACGTTCTGTGCTGCCTGGGCACTAGCGAGCTTTGTCGCTTTATAACCAATTTCAATGATTTTCCTCAGACACTTTGCCGCAAGAAATGGAGAGATTGCTCGAGCTTTTGTGGGTGGTTGTTCACAGTAGATAATATGGAATTTCGGAAAAGTTTCTTTGTTTTTCGTCGAGAGTAGGAACGTAGAATCGGTGCGTACCCTTTTTGGGGTACGATCAGTTAGAGAATGGTTCGGCGATCCCATAAGAAAAGTGTATTTTCAGCAGCCATGCCAGCCGCCCACCACGGAGCCCAACAAGGGGACGCTACAAAACACGAAGGAAACGCAGACGGCAGCTGTACATGTCTGCCATAACCCAATATGGGGTAGCCAAGGTTGGGTACCCACACAAGGTAAACCCTTTCCGCCAGGGAAAAAGTGAAGTTACTGGAGGAGAGGAGAGGACAGGAATAAAAAAAAGAGGGACATAAAGGCGAAGATATAGGTAGAAAAAAAGATAGGAAAAGGCGACTGCAGATTTCCCCTGGGTGGGTCAGCCCAGGGGTGCCGTCTACGTGAAGCCGGGGCCAAAGGGGTGTGTTGCCACTTCCGGGGGGCCTTGAAGGTCCAATCACCCGGTGTCGGCTCAACCCCCAGGATTCCCTTTTCCCCGGACACTGCTCAGCCACGCACGGCGAGGCGTGGGAGAGAGTCGAAACCCCCCCGTTAGCTCGGGTCCGTGGTGTCGCTACGCACCAAACGCCTGCTTCTGCAGACGCCCCTGCGGGGCACTCTCACTAGGGTTGGCTACGGCAAGACGGTTGTATAAAGTAGAAGGAGCAGCTCTAAACACAGCCACGAGCTAAATGTCGTCGTGTAAACCAGAGCTGTTGGAGTTCCGCCTAGATGTCACCGATGCATTGCGATATCCAGATTTCACTGAGGTCATTCTTACGCTGACGGCTGTGGATGGTGAGCTTACAAAATGCCTTGAGATCTCTCGAGAGGAGACTGCAAAAGCGGGCGAAAGAGCGCGACGAAAGGGAACACGCAGCTGCTTTGGATGGACTACAGAAAGAGCGTAAAAAACTCTAGAAAATTTAAAACGTATGAAAATGACTGTTTGTACACAATAGTATACTGAAAAACTAAGCGAGGACAACATAAGAAAGACTAAACAGGACCAGCGCTGCTCCTGTTTGATCATTCTTGTATTTTTATCGCACTGTTTTTTTTTTTCACTAGAAACTCAAGAAATATAGACAGGCGGCAGGGAAATTCGTACTTCAAGTGGAGTGACTCGAACGTGAACTAGACAGCATTGCAGCATTAAAAGAGAGAATCGAAGGGAACATTACAGGAGAGCGCGCATCGGTAAAATAGGCAACTGATGAAAAACGCCGCACTGGCCTAGAGTCCACTGAAGTCCAGAGTAACCGTATGGAGGTGCATTGTCAACGCAATAGTAGAGAATACTAGAGAAGCAGCTGAAATGGCTGTGGATGATTAGGTAAAAATAGAAGTGAAGTGTATTGCCGAGGTTATCAGGCGTGAGGATCGCGCCACGTTCATGAGTGAAAAATTCTCAGCAACAGATCGTGCTTCACCAGCACAAGATGTTGAAGGCCACTGTGACCGCGACATGATGATGTGCCTGTGGGATACTAGAAAAGCTGCTAGGCCTACAGTGGATGATTCGGTAGAGTCATCAGCTGAGTTTTTGTAGAAGCAGGCTCGAAAACTCAGTTTTGCACTATGTTCTATCAAATCAATCAATCAAATATTTTATTCGTACCAAAGATGTAAACACAATGAGGTAGAATATACAGAAGGAGGTCCCATAGCACACGGGTGAAAGAGGACCTCATGACGGAAAATTGCATGTTATAAGTGCAAAAAATGGCAACAAAACAGCGTTAAAAATTATTCATAGTTATAAAAACAACGCAAACGTACAATAAAAAATGGCAGTAAAAATAGCAATAAGACATCGATAAGTAATTATACTTCGTAATATAGACGAAGCAAACATGCAACAAAAATGGCAGTAAAAATGGTAATTGAACAAGGGTAAGTAATTATACATAGCTATAGAAACAACGCAAACGTACATGAAAAATAAATGCAACAGTAGCGCCCACAGTAATGAATATGAACTTAAGGAAATAAAGAAATAGAAATAAGGAATTACTTATGAGTGAACAATAATATGAACACGGGCTTTTTTTAATCGTTCCTAATGGTAATTGTTTAGTGTTGAGTGGTATTAACTTGCAGATTTTTATAGCTGCAAATGTGGCTGTATGTTTGCCGTAGTTAGTAAGTACATGCGGCAGTAAAAAGTTGTTTGAGGCAAACCTAGTGGGTTTAGAGTTCAAGAACTGTAATTTTTCGAAAACGTTGGCTGGTATGGTACCGTTAACACACTTAAAATCAAGAATTCCTAGTTTATAATTGAATAAATTACATGCTGTTAGTATTCCATGTTGCTGAAGAAGTGAAGATGCGCAGGTGATCGGTGAACTGAATGTTAAGATGCGAATGACTTGGTTTTGGAGACGTTGAAGTGGAAGGATGTGAGGTGGATAGGTATTCGCCCATGACGTGATAGAGTACGTAATATGACTGTGGATGAAGGCGTAGTACAGTTTAAGCATTGTCTGCAAGTTGAAGAATGGTCATGCTTTAATTAATATTCTAATACCATGAGCTATCTTCTGCCTTATATGTAAAATGTGCTTAGTGTACTTGAGATGAGCATCCAGGACCACTCCCGAAAATGTGCACTTATTATTACTAAGAAGCCTGTGGCCGTTTATAGTTATAACAGGTGTAGGTGAAATAGTGTTATGACTTGAATGGAAGACAATGAACTGTGTTTTATTGGCATAATTACTAAACCATTAGTATTGCACCAGTCATGAATGTTACTCAAGTGAGTGGACAATTTATTAGTTAGTGCGTCGATGGATATGTCACAAGCAACTATTGTATCGTCGGCATAAAAAAGGTAGACTGTGTGTTATATTTGCAATTAGGTCATTCATATCAATTAAAAATAAAAGCCGGCCCAGTATAAAACCTTGCGGGACACCTTTGTCAATAGATTTAAAAGTGGAAATGATGTTAGAAACACAGACAGCTTGCTGTCTGTTAGGCAAATTGCTATTTATCAGCTCCTGCCAACTACCTACCAGACCTATTGAGTTAAGTTTGGTTAATATTATATTATGAACGATGGAATCAAAGACATTAGAAAGATCAATCAAGTAGTGCGAAATCTGTCGAATAGCCTGCACGAAAACCAAATTGTTGAGTGGATAAAATACAAAACTTTGTTAGATATTGTGGTAATCATTTTTCAATACACTTCTCCATAATTTTGGTGTATGATAAAAGAATCGCAATAGGTCGGTAGTTACCAAGAGAAGTTCTGTCGCCTTCTTTTAAAGACTGGAATTATCATGACCTTTTTAAGCTGTGATGGAAACATGCCAGTTTTGAACATAAGGTTAATGATATGGGCTAATGGGGTCGAGATGATATGGGAGATGCATTTCAGGTGAACATGCTTAATGTTATGGAGACCAGCACTTGTTTGTTTCATGCGATTAATTATTTCCTCCACTTCATCTGGGCCTGTTGGAAAGAGGTAAAATGATTGAAGGCATTCCCTGGATGTTGTTTGGTAATTAAGAGGCAAGAAGGGTGTGTTAGCACAGAAGTATTTGTTGAAGGCGTTTGCAATACCGTCTGCGTTCCTAAGCCCACCCTCTGGTGTCTGTGCGGGAGCATCTAATGTTCGCATCTAATAGCGGGCGCATCTAATGATATGTGTAGAAATGACTTAATTGTTTTCCATTGTTCATTGCTGCTATTACCAACATTAAGTATCCTGCTAGTGTAATGAACCCTTTTAGCTTCTTTCAGGACTTCATTAAATATGTTGCAGTACTTATTATACCGAGATCGCAGGGCAGCACTGAAAGGCCGTTTCTTTAGCTTTTTATATAAATTATCTTTACTTCGCAAGCTCTTCATTAAGACAGCTGTGAGCCATGGGTTGTGTGGAGCTGGAATGTTCTTGCGGCATTTGACAAGGCTAGTAGACTCGTCGAAGCACTTTTTTACGGCAGATGAAACAAAATTAAAAGCACCTTCTGGGTCACTGAGCAGCTCTAAAAAAGACCGTTCTATGGCTTCAACACATCTGACAAAACTTGTTTTATGAAACATTTTTTTTTAAATGAGCTTAGCTGATTTGGTATGACACATTCAAATCGCCAAAATACGGGGTAGTGGTCAGTTAAGCTGACTTCAATGACGCCACAGTCTTCGTTGGAATAAAATTTCACAACACATGATCGATTAAAGAGCAAGAAACACCAACAACACATCTAGTGGGAACAGTGATTAGGGATGCGTAGCCAAATTTTAGAAAGCACGCAGTGTAATCAGAATAGACTGAACTACTGACATCGAGAAGGTTGATGTTTATGTCACCGAGGATAAGAACATTCCTATTTTCAAGTCATAACTTGTCGAAAATGGAAGTAAGTGATGAACAGAAATCGGGAACAGATGATGACGGTGAACGATATATGCACCCTATGATTGTCTTATTATCGCTCGATGGCAAAGACGGGTTAGCAGTTTCAATCCATATGGACTCAATATTTTCAACACAAAGGCTAAGATCATGCCTCCTTTGATATGGAATCGACGAAGATACGAATATAGCTGCACCGCCATAAGTGCCAGAAGAACGATGACAATACTCGGGAACGTATGATGGGAAACAGAACATATTTTTGTCGTGTGTTGACAGTCACGTCTCAGTG
This sequence comes from Rhipicephalus appendiculatus, assembly GCA_030522465.1. Taxonomy (NCBI): domain Eukaryota; kingdom Metazoa; phylum Arthropoda; class Arachnida; order Ixodida; family Ixodidae; genus Rhipicephalus; species Rhipicephalus appendiculatus. Next base: position 14,888 of record JALIZH010014399.1, read on the forward strand.
ACGCAAATGAAAGAAAAGTTGAAGTGATATGACGACAGAAATGCATGTATGCTATCGAAATTCTTTTTTAAGTCTACGTGCGTTGAAGTGAACGACAGGCAAATATGGACCTCGGCAAAACTGCTGAAGTTGATCCGTTGTAAAATACATCATGATGAAATAAATAAATAAATAAATAAATAAAAAGTAAAGAAAAAAGTAAGATGCGCGCTGAACCGTGGGACAAGTAAGCTATAAGAAAGGCTTAGCCGGTCTGCTGGAAAACAGACAGGTCTTCTTCTGAAAAAATGCGGGAAATGCGGCTATCGCTCAACATTCTGGCTTTAATTTGGCAGTTGTCAGTCCAGAGATATTGCCATTGTTTTCCTTTCTTGAGCGACAGAGCCTTTGCGAAAAGCCGCTTGTTATCGGGGGGTTAGATGATCGTTGACAAATACCGCGTTTGAATGAGAGCCATAGAAACCAAGGTCACGGGAGGTAAGTCGAGCCTTCCTCGCTTTGTTCACGAATTCTTGTTTTTTCGCCCGAGAACAAAATATGGTGACAATGTTTTTGGCACACCCAGCTCTTGTGGGCACTCGATGAACGACGTCGATATCGGGGTCAGAGATCGGGAAATCAACTTTCAAGGCAATGGTTCTAATGATGTCGGAACAATCTTCACCCTGGGAGTGAGGAACGCCCTTCAGCTCTACGTTGTTTGCCCGAGAATATTGTTCTATTTCGGCAACTTTTTTGCTGAGAATGTCTATCATTGAATTTAGCAAAGAGACACTAGAAGTAAGGCTCTCAATCTCAGTTTTAAGAGCCACGACATCTGGTTCAAAAGAACGGATCTTCTCTTGGAACTTTACAAGTAGCCTTTCAGCTATCTCGTCCAGCTTGCTTTCAGATAAAGCCTCGACTTTTTCTTGCCTCTTGGCTAACTCAACACATGTAGACATCGCGACCAATACTGAACAAAGCATAGAAAAGTACAGCACGGAATACAATGGCAGCAGCAGTTGCAAAAAAAATGAAATAGAGGGACAATGAGCACAGAACTAACCTGCGGGTACAAAGAAGTGCGTATAAGTCGGCGTTCCGCTCGCTGCAAGCACTGCTGCCTAATGAAAGCCGCGGTCAGGCTTGCGTTGGCTTTTTATCCTGGAGAGGCCCAGGACCAGTCAGTGCGCAGGCAGGCCACGCATTGAAGATAGTCCAAGTGTATTCCACGTGGTCGACAAGATGCTGATTGGAGGAAGGGTTCCACGCGTGATCGATAGGACGCAAGATCAGATGCGTTGACCAGCCAGCGCGAGCTTGATGACCAGAACGGGCTGATTGACACTGCGGGTACAAAGAAGTGCGTATAGCTCGGCGTTCCGCTCGCTCCAACCGCTGCTGCCTAATCCGTAATGTTCGTAACCTAGTTTTGTAGTATGTTCTCAAAGAATCACTATGACAGTCAGCTGCTCAGATTTGAGCAGCTGACTCTCATTGTGATAATTGTGGTTATTATACAAGATACTGTACGAAAGGAATTTAATTCCTTTCGTAGAGTATTTTGTATAATAACCACAAATAACCACATGGTGGGGACCCATTGCTCAGGTATCACGCGAATGTGTCGCGACAATGAATCTTACTTGCGATGTCCAGTGTTTTTCAAACTCGTTCGAAAGAACACCAATGTGAGGTCGGAAAAGTGCACTAAAGAACAAAAAAGGGCAGACGATGCATTCAATACCGCTCTCAGGTATGCCAGTCGCCTAGCACAGCCTAAGTGGGGAAAAAAAAAGCACCAGGCCTGCGTGGAACGTGCAGCACAGTTACAGCGAAAGCTGGAATAGCGGATTTTTAGAGCCCTTCCTAAACACTCTTGGGACAACTACTACAAGCACATTTGCATGGTAGCCACTACGCCATAAACCATCATAATATTTGTGTAGCGGAGAAGCGTCCACTGTGCCATTATTCGTCATTCCTCGGAAAAGCGCGGTACCCGCTACAAACTTGTAGCGCATTATGTGCACTTTGTTGATACTGTAGCTGACGACGATGAATAATTATGCATGAGGCTTTTGTAATAGGTTGGAGCATCGAATGACCCACTCGTTAAGCAATTCGCATTGTGTGACGTCTGGTTGTTACTTTACTGTTCTAAAACGCTTTATTACACACGTTAACGAGATTCCTTACCCGACATGAGGCCTGCATAGGGTCAGTTTGCAACGCAGTTTCATGCACCGGCGTAGCTCGGTATTAGAGTACTGGGATCCCACGCAGAAGGCCCGGGTTCGATTCCCAATCTCTCCTAGGTATTTTTATTTATTTAGTTTTTTTTTTCTTGTTTCGCGCGATAGTGGTTACGGACACCGCCGGCGGCGGCGGACAACTACGGCGCAAAAACGGCCCTTGTTGTGATCTCATCACTAGAGGCCGGATTTTTAGCCACTAAAAATGAGCGTTTTAGGCGCCAAAAATAGGCAGGTGAAACACCTTTTTAGGCATGCAAAATCGTAAATATAGGCAGAATAAATTTTTACGTACATTGAAGTAACTTCAAACAAAGACGTGCGCGACCTGTATCTATGACAGGAAGCAAAAAAAAATGTTATTGTTTTAAGATAGCACAAAGGCGCCGAAAGTTGAGCATAGCCATGCATTTCCCGCATAGTTCGCAGAACACGGTCGTTTTGTTTATTGTCTAGCATGGCGAGTCAAGCGTCCACCGTCGAATCAACACACTCCTGGGTCTCTTTCTTTTCGGCACGATTTATAAAGGCAGCAGAGGAACAGATAGCCAGACCGCTAATAGACAAGAAGGGAGGGATGCCTCGTAGTGGCCGAGCCTAATAGCGCAGTCAATTTCTCCACTCTCGGCGAACACCTTAAAAGGTCCCTCACCAGGTTTGAGCATTTCGAGGTAACAAGTGTAATTAATCCATGCACTAGGCTACCATGATCACGTCTGTCAAGAGTTTCAACGCTACGCATCGCAGAAAGACGTGAAATTTCAAACTGAACGCCGCGTGCACTTGTTCTCGTGGGCGCGCGTGCCAGGATGGAAGAGATGACGTTCAACAAGGAATGGTCCTGCTCTTACGCCGTTCCCTTACGCAAACATTGGTGCTCTGACTTTGCTCACCGTACACTCTTAATCAAGTCCTGGTTAAATGCTGGCTATATCCAGAAAACCGGACGAAAAATGTCCTGCTTCTTGGCTATATTCAGCACTTTAAGCAGGACCTGACTGAGAGCGTAGCACGTGACATTGCGAGAATCATTCGTGGCGACATCTGTAATCTGTTCATGAGCAGAGGAATGAAAGCTGAAAGTAGTAATGAAACACACAAACAGAATGTGAGCGCATTTTTATTTTATTTTTTTATATCGAATCGCAGTGAGATGCTATACACTAATCGGCCTCCGTTTCGCTTGCGTTCGTCTTCTCGCCCTTCCCGCGTCGTGCCGGCGCCAGCTCTGACAACGCTTGGCGTGTTTTTGGTGACAGCAGATCCAGCGGTGCAAAGCAGTGTATCGGGGTAAGGATACACGATACGTGCCAGCCTCTCCACACTTACGTGCACTGGGGCATCCATCTCACAGAAACAGGAAATACCGAGAGCGCCGAAAAGACACAACATTGATGGCCTACGTGCACGAGTAGGCTCGGGCACGTCATGCACACGTGACCTTGCATGCGCTTGACGAGTTGATGCGTATGCGTCATGTTATCATCCGGCTCTGACACCGACGACGGCAGTGAAAGAATTAGGCATGCGTTGGCTACACGGGGTGAGTGGCAAGGGTTTCAAGTTTGCCTCCTCGCATCATGGTTTCATGGCTCGTAACGAACCAACTTGAAAAATTCAACGCTCTTCATTGGGCACGCGACAACTTCCAGTGTCTAACTACAATTTCTTATGAGATCTGGTGAGTGGTCCTTTAAGAAGTAAATTCAGCGCGCTTGGAGGGGCTGGGACAGACTGTACAGTGCAGCAAGTGCCGCCCAGTGCTTTGAAAGACTTTGGGAATAGCTACAGTGTGGCCCAGTGTCTTACAGCGCACTGGCAGGCACTGGCCACGCTGTACAGTGTCTGCCGGTAGACAGGGAACATGGGCGGCACATTGGAAGAAACTGCGCGCGCTGGGTGAACTTATAAAATTTTATATTGGATGCCGAGATATTGAGCGTAAAATTTTTCGAATATCTTGAAAATAAAAAGTCACAGTTTCGCCACAAGGCGAAGCAATGAATGCGATATCAACCAAATGGAATGTAAAGCGACGACTGGCAAGCAGGTCGAAACGTGCAGCGCGCTGCTCACGCACACATGACGCACGAAAACAACACGCACAGGACGAGAGCGAACTAAAAACATTCACAGCTCGACACTTAACGCGCTGCTCAACCAAAAACCACGCACGAAACGTATTCTACAGGTGCAGACGAGCGCGAACCAACAAGTGTCATAGTTGTTACTTCGCTGTGTTTGAAAAGCGTGCTCTTTTTGCAAGCGGGGGGGAATGCAGCGAGCGATGTGACCTTCGCGCGCCCGGTAACTACAACGCTATCGTTCCGCCTAAGCCCCATTCTCCGCCACCGCGAGATAAGCGCACGCGCGCACGGGCATCTACCCCCCCCCCCCTTTCGGGTAAAGTGCGCGCCGGAGGAGAGCGCGCGTCGCGACGAACGGGGCAGCTAAGCCCCACCGAGCGCGGCCTTTGCGCCATCTCGCTGGTAATGCTGAAAACACGCTGAAAACTCGCTGCATATAAATAGCTCGCCGTTTCAACGTTGGAGGACGTTCGCCTTCATGGCTGAATGGTTACCGCCGCGCGCTGGAGAGCGAGAGGTCCCTGGTTCGATGCCGCGCGTCGGAAACATTTTTCTGAATTATTTTTCTTTGAGGTTTTTATAAATATATAGATACATATACATATACGGCAAATGACGCCGACGCCAACACCGACACCGACGGCGAAAACCAGCCGAGAGTGTCCATATAATTGCTATCGCAATAATATTCTGTCTGCTACAAATATCTAGCTTTAGTTTTAATTAGGCGACGTACGCAAGTATACGCTAAAGCACTCATACGTCAAGCGTGCATGCGTGCGCTTTCTCTGATGTGTGTGATCGAGTGTCGTGAATGTAGTTCATATAAGAAAGAACTGATGATTGGCCACACAGTATGACAGTGGTATTAGTCTGATAATCAAGATGAGCGCACTCTAGAAGTCATTCCTTCCATATTGTCGCGAGAGGAAACGACAAAGGGGTCGACACGGAACGAACGGCTGTTTACTGTCAGCCACAGCAGCCACGAACTTCTTCCTTCTCAGCCTCTAACCCCACAAGCGCGTGGCAATATGGTCTTGCACCGCAGAAAGCCGCACGTCGCAGCAGTAGTTAGCCACTGCAACGCCCAATCTCGGCGTTTTAAAGACGATAGTCTTTCTTGGGATACTTCAACGCGAAAATTTTGGTCTGGTTGTCTCTCTGTCTGTCTGTCCGTAACCCGATTCAACTACTCCGCTAAAGTTTAACTACTTTCTGAATGCCCAGCCATCTTGACCTGGTGTTTGCGTTCATATTTGTGAACATATTCGATCAAAAAGCAAATACTACGCATTCCTGAGGCGCAACATTAATATGTAAGTGTCAGGATGTGCGTTATTTTATTTTATCTTCGCGTAACCGCGGCTCTATGCCGTTGGTATCCGTTGTGCGGAACTAGGCGGTGGCGTATCCCCCCCTTAGGCCTTGTGATTTTTTTTTTCCTCGGCGGCTCCCCAGCCGCATGCTGTCTCGCCACTCTTCACTTTTTTTGTTTTTTCCGTCTGTCGCCGTCGGCGACTGGGACGCATATTCGAAAAAGCGCTTCTATAAGTTGTATACCTGACATTGCATACCTGCGCTCAGGCGAACACAGAAAGTTCTCCTCACGGCATCCATGCTTGCGAAGCGCGCTTAACAAGCGTGAGTGCTGACGAGCAGTGCGGCCCCAGTATTCCGTATTCGATGCAAATGTACAAGGTGCCCGAGCGGTGCACTGTTCCAACTAATACCAGCAGATCTAGAGGATTCTGTTCCCCATTAACCAAATCTTAGTTTTCTCCATATTCATGATCGCTCCAGACGCGTAGCAAAACTGCTTAGTCTTCTTGAACACTACTTTTGTCAGCATAAAAATACGCTATGTCGTCATTTTAGCATTAACACATTTAAGCTTAAACAATATTAAAATATTGCCATTCGTTCAAACATGCCGACCATGTAAATACTATAGGTAGCGGGAGAGCTGCACCTATTGGAATGAATAGTGTGGTAGTACTGCACGAGATATGTCACCAAGCTACTATACCTCGACCTTGGTAACGTTTTGCGCACTTTTGCAGTTCTTAACGCATCTGATGGCATCAGCTTTACGGGGCGTTCAGTCTTAACTCGATAAAACTATCAAGATGTCTTTCTTACGTTGAGGAATTACAGGAATGGAATTGAACTGCCCGGCCATTCCCGGAGTGGGAATGGGCTAAGTTTTTTTCATTCCGAGGAATTGAAAGGATTGGAATTGCGGCAAGTTCTAATACCCTGGAATGGAATTGGAATGGGATGGAGGTGCCCATTCCGCAACACTGCTGTTATAGTTGTGGTTCCCGCCAGCACCATGCTTCGTCATCCTCCTGTCCCGCACAAGGTCAGCGCTGTTTTCACTGCGACCGCATTGGGCGCTTCCGCTCAGTTTGCAACAGGCGACAGCGTCATTCCACCGCTTCCGTCCATGAAGTCGAATGCTAGGACTTGTCCAGTGATGCTGAAGGAATGAGGAATTGGTTGCAGCGCGAACTTGAAACGAGGACACAAGAAGAAGGACGAACACACGCAGCGCTACTAGCAACAACAATGTTTATTTTTCGAGACCCACACCGCCCTAAGTATACCCCTACCTCAACAGCAAACAAAGGTCACGTGGTGATCACGTGGTCACGTTTCAAGTTCGCGCTGCAACCAATTCCTCATGACTTACCAACAAGCCCACTTCGCAACTCTTGATGCTGAAGGGTTAAGCGTCCTTACCGTGGCCGGTCCTTCACGAGCCGACATTTTCGTTGACGTTTTCATCGCCGGTAAGTCTTTGAAGTTTCTTGTTGATTCGGGATCGTCTGTTTCCATCTTGGAAGAGAGCATTTTCAAGCAATATTTTGCTAATGAGTCGCTTCTTCCCGCTCCGCGAGTGAAGCTGCTCGATTACTCCAAGCGCTGCATTCCCGTACGTGGTTGTTTCTTCACGGAAGTCACGTTCAAGGGACGTAGAGCCTATCTCCTGTTCTATGTTGTGGCGGAAGGTACATCCATCCTCGGCACCGATGCGATCACAGTTCTGGACCTGCACATTGAAGGGTCGTCCCTGCATTGCTTCGAGATGTCGACGATGCCAGCGACGCTCGACGCCGCTCAGCTCTCAGGCTCCTGCCAAGTTTCGCCAACCAACTCCCTTCCCAAGACCCTGTCTAGCGAGTTCGGCTCCCTCTTCGGCCCGGGCCTTTGGTTTGCCAAGGGCTTCGTTCACCGCATGAAGACTGGACAGAAGGTGATTCCTGTGACATCGAAACTTCGACGTCTTCCACTGACACTCCGTCCTCAAGTTTCAGAAGAGCTCCGTAGATTGGAAGAACTGGATGTCATCGAGCGCATTATTGCCTCGGAGCGGGTGTCCCCTGTCGTTGTTGTAAGGAAGAATGACGGTGGCATTCGACTCTGTGTCCACCTTCGGCAACCTAATAAAGCTGTCATTGCCGATAGTTTTCCGCTTCCTCACACGGAAGAGCTCTTGAACAGCCTCGTCGGTGCAACAGTCATCTCCAAGTTGCGTCTTGCGTCTGCCTACCACCAGGTTCTGCTGCACCCCGAGAGCCGAGACTTGGCTGCATTCGTGACTCACGACGGCCTGTTCCGTTTCCAGCACGTATGCTTTGGGCTGGTGTCTGCCCCCGCAGCCTTCCAGCAGATTATGTCACTGATTCTCAAAGGATGTTTTGGCGTTTTGTTCTACGTAGACGATACATTGTGTTCGGCCGCACCGAACAAGAGCCCTTAAGGAATTTGGCCGCTGTTCTGCGCTCCATCAAGGCCGCTGGACTCAAGCTCAACCACGAATGCACCTTTTGCGTCAAAGAAATGTCCTTCTTGGGCCACACGGTAACAGCTCAAGGCATTTCGCCGCTGCCTGAAAAAGTTGATTCAATACTGCAAACCCCCGCTCCTACCGGCGCCGCTGGTCTGCGTTCGTTTCTCGGCTTAGTCGAGTACTACGCCAAATTTGTTCCCTGCCTTGCTGCAGTCGTGGATCCGATGCGTGCTCTGCTCCGCAAGAATCAAATCTTTACTTGGAGTGATGCCGTTGATGCTAGTTTCCGGAAGGTCAAGTTCTTGATGTCATGCAGCAAAGTACTTCAGATGTTTGATCCCGGTCTTCCTGTGGTTGCCTCCACAGATGCGTATGACTGCGGCCTTGGGGGCGTTCTTCAACAAGTGGATGGGCACCAGCTACGCACAGTCGCCTTCGCATCGCACACTCTATCTTCAGCAGAGACGAAGTATGCAGTTGGTGAAGGGGAGGAACTTGCCTACGTCTGGGCCTCTGAGCGTTGTCATACATACATTTGAGGACGGCGCTTCACACTTCGTACGGGCCACCAAGCCTTGGTCTCCCTTCCGTGAGCTCAAGGCTCAGGAAGACGTCCTCTTCGCATCGCGCGTTGGTCAGGACGTCTTATGCGCAATAATTATACGGTGGAGTACCGCAAAGGCTTGGAAAATCAAGTTGCGGATGCCCTGTCGCGCCTTCCAGTGCCTGTTTCGCAGGAAGATGCATCGGTCAACGGAGAGGTTGTGTCTCTCATTGCCCCACTCTGCCTCACCACAGAGCAGTTCCAGCAGTCCCTGCGTGAAGATGCTACCTTGGAACAAGTAAAGGCTTACGTCTCGTCATCTTGGCCTCCCGACAAGTCCGTCTCGGGTGAACTACAGCCATTTTGTGCTGTGCGTGAAGAACTGTCTGAGGTCGACGACTTGCTTTTGCGTGGAGAACGCCTTGTAGTCCCTCCGTCCCTTACCCCACAGGTCATTTCCACTGCACACGAAGCACACCGTGGGATAGTTCGCACCAAGGCACGACTGCGAGAGCAATTTTGGTGGCCTGGAATGGACAGACAAGTGGAGCTTGCCATCCACAACTGCTTAGATTGCCAGAATGCAGACAGGATTGCCAAGACTGCAGTTACTCCGCTGCAACCTGTACCCCCTTCCAGAGCGGCCATGGCAGAAGGTCGCCATCGATATTGTCGGTCCCATGGAAAGAGCGCCACGCGATTGCCAGTTCGCCATCACCCTCGTAGACTATTTCTCCAAGTGACCGGAAGTACAGTTCTGTAGCACGGTGTCGAAGCACACAGTTACAAGCTTTCTGCTCTCAGTAGTTTCTAGAGAGGGCTACCGCAACGAAGTTGCGTGTGACAACGGCCCTCAGTTTTGCTCCCGAGAATTCAACCAGTTCCTGAAGGATCGTGCCATTCGCATCTCTCACTCTTCGTTGTACTACCCCCCAGACAAATGGACTTGTAGAACGCTTCAACCGTGTGTCCAAAAACTTCGTACTGACCGCTTTGCTGGAACATCGGCCACTCCGCCAGCGGTGATCGAGTACCTTGGCATCTACCGGTGCACACCGCATGCGACAACGGGGATCGCCCCAGCTCTGTTGCTGCATAGAAGGCTGCCGAGAACACGTCTGGACGTCGTCGGGTACCCGTCCTTTTCTTTCTTCAAAGACCCAGCCACCGAGCTCAGTTTGCTGCGTCGTAGGGTGAAGCAAAAGCAAAAGAGCAGCAAGAATCAGACAGATCTTCGTCCAGCCGCAAAGACGACCAACATCGCTGCTGCAGACTTCATTCGGGTGAGAGAAAACCCACCGTCACCTTTAAGGCAGACTTCTCGTTTGACAGTCCCCGTAAAGTGGTGGAACTGTGCGGATCGTCCTCTTTCCACCTCGATGATGGCAAGATATGGAATGCATCTAAGCTTGCCAAACTTCCTTCGGATTCCTATTCTCTGCGTTCACAGGAGACTTGAAACGTGCCAAAAACTAGCACACCTGTGTCGCCGTCACTGGGAAATCCTGAGCTACCAGCTGCTCGTGGGACATCACAAGTAGCGGCTTCGGCTCTGCCTGTTCCTGTGACCTCACAGGCTGCTCACGACGCCGGCTCACCTGAACCACAAGCAGGTGCGCCTCTTCCTGCCGTGGTGGCCAACCAAGCTGCTTCAGATCCGGGCCTCCCTCAACCACAACCATGTCCGCCTCCGTTGCGGGTTCAACCACCAAGGTCAAGACTGCCTCCGAAACGCTACCACGACTATGTGCGATAGATAGGGGTTTCATACATTTTTCAGAAAGGGTTTCATACATTTTCTATACAGAGTATTCTTTTGTAGTTGTGTCAACTGTTTCTGGGTTGGTGCCTAGTCACTGGGTTGGTTATACACCTTGTGACGAGAGTTATGTACAAAGTGCCCTGCATTTAACACACTAACAGCGTACTATAACACTGAAGATTATAAGGTGAAAGCCTTTAATGTCTCATGCTCACGTCCGTCCGGTGTCCTTCCTGCGTCCGTCCGTCCGTCCGGTGTCCGTCTGTCCTTCCATCCGTCCGTCTGTCCGTCCGTCCGTCTGTCTGTCTGTCCGTCCATCTGTCTGTCCGTCCCTCTGTCTGTCTGTCCGTCCGTCCGTCCGTCCCTCTGTCTGTCCGTCCATCCGTCCGTCAGTCCGTCCATCCGAGCTCTGGCACGGAGCCAGGTGGCCGCCGGGATGCGCAAACGGACGCCGGTTGCGTCGGACTCTAAAGCGCTCACGCTTCGCTTGCGTAGCGTTACTGTGCCCAGCGTTTGCAATCATTCTGACCGACGCTGTCTCAATAGACACAGGCGTTCACGGAATACACTTTCGAATTTACAAAGGGTCCGCCAATTTAAGCGCTGGAACACGGATGCCGTTTGCACGATGCGCAAAGTGCGAGAAAATACTAACGCATGCGAATGCAGGAAGATTAGTCTCGCGTCTCGCTGGGATTCGCGGTAAAAAATTAAAAAAGAAAACACGCACACATTCACTTTGTGTGTTATCCCACTGAGAGTGTAAAAGAAAAAAGCCGGCAGATCCCACGCACTGTGGGAATCGATGTAATGCGAAGCAGCGAGGAAGAAGCAAATCATGCTTTACATAATTTGCATGTCATGTTTTACATTTTAGGATCTGTCATTTACGTTCGCCATACAGTCACGTCGCGCAATACCAATTTTGGTGCATATAAAGCTAGCAAAATGGACGCAATCGCACCATGAGCGTGGCATGTAAATGCCGTTTTAGATGACATGCATCCCAAGATTATCATGTTACCGCCTGCCACTTAGGTTCGTTATACTGTCATGTCACTCCATACAAAATTTGGTGTCTATCAAGCTAACGAAACGGCCATGAGAGTGCCATGAGCGTGGAATGCAAGTCATGTCGCTCATGACATGTCATGATTTCCATATTACCACTTGCCATTTATGTTCGTCATACAGTCACGTCATTCAATACCAAGTATGGTGTATATCAAGCTAACGAAACGGCCGCGAGCGCGCCATGAGCGTGGCATGCAAGTCATGTCACACATGACAAGTCATGATTTCCATATTACTTGTCATTTATGTTCGTCATACAATCACCTCACTCACTATAGGGTTTGGTGTATATCAAGCTAACGAAACGGCCGCGAGCGCCCCATGAGCGTGGCATGTAAATCATGTTGTTCATGACATGCACGTCATTATTTGCATATTACCACCTGTGATTTATGTTCGTCATACAGTCACGTCACTCAATCTCAAATTTGGTGTATCTGAAGCTAACGAAACGGCCGCGAGCGCGCCATGAGCGTGGCATGCAAGTCATGTCACACATGACAAGTCATGATTTCCATATTACCACTTGTCATTTATGTTCGTCATACAGTCACGTCACTCAATCCCAAATTTCGTGTATATCAAGCTAACGAAATGGCCGCGAGCGCGCCATGAGCGTGGCATGTAAATCATACTTTTCATGACAAGTTAGTCATAATTTTCATGATATGACCAGCCATTTATGTTCGTCATACAGTCATGTTATGTCATACCAAATTTGCTATAAATGCTATTAACGATACGGCCAGGAGAGCACAAAGTCGTAGGCGGCTAGATAGATAGATAGATAGATAGATAGATAGATAGATAGATAGATAGATAGATAGATAGATAGATAGATAGATAGATAGATAGATAGATAGATAGATAGATAGATAGATAGATAGATAGATACGCTCAAAGTCGCCGAAGTTCGCTAAGAAATGCTTCGCATTTAAAAAAGACATGGCATAGTCAGTGGAATGGCCACACGCTTTCGCCGAACACACTTTGGATGCACAAAGTGTCCTTCAATTTTTTAAGGAGGGGAATATGTAGTGTTCCTATTTTCGGTTTCAATGTATAGTCTAGCAACCTTGGGGACTCCGTTGTTGTCTTGTACATATATGTGTTCTAGAATAAAGCGGCAATCGGTTTTGTTGTGTTATGGTCGCTTGTCCGCTCTCTTCTTCACGGCCTCAGGCCGTAGCACCACACCTAGTGGCGTCAGAATTTGCGCAATAGACGCCCCACGCATTGATTCACGCGGTACAGGACAATGGCTAAGAGCAAGTGTCATGGCACTCACTCAGCCAAAAAGATGTGAAAACAAAAGGTCAGCGGGTCGTGGACGTTCGCTCGCTTGTAGTTTTTCGAGATGGCGCGAGCGTCACCACTTCTCTCTGATCACCGACAGGAACGCGCAGACCTCGTCGCTTGCCCTTGCTGGAGGACTCTGCAGACAGATAAAAGAATATAGCTGGTTTGCTTTTATTCAAGTGGCATTGTGACCAAATATTAGCTTGAGAAGGAAAGTTCAGCCAATGATTATTGATTTACAGGGTGGTGTTGCGGTCGATCTATCTTGTATCGTAAGATACACTAAACGTCTTTAATGTATCGGAAATATAAATAATTATACAGATACAGGATACTGAAAGAGTATCTAACATAGTGTGGCGACGCACTCTGCACATAATTCGACGCATCCTCCGGCTCCTTATCATCCAGACCGGCGTGACACGGCAACAAGCTCCACTCATTCCGATAAGCCACAGCGCCACCGCAGCGCCGCGAGGAGTATGTTTCACCGGTGATGGCTGCAAAACGAGGCTGCAAAACGAGGCTGCCAGTCTTGGAAGGTCAACAATGCTTCACTGCCCAGATTAGTGTAGCGTCGGCATGCTTGCCCGCTGCTGCTGTTAATGTTCGTTACAAGAGTGCAGCGGGCACCGCGCTTTTCCGAAGAATGACGAATAATGGCATAGTAGACGCTTCCCCACTACACAAAAATTCTGATGATTTATGGCGTAGTGGCTACCATGCAAGTGCGCTTGTAGTAGTTGCCCGAAGAGTGTTTAAAAAAGGCTAATGCCGCTCTCCCAGCTTTCGCTGTGGCTGTGCTGCGCGTTCTGCGCAGGCCTGGCAGTTTTATGTTGGTATTCGCACTTCGCTAGGCACGACATCCTACAATAGTATGTAAGATACATGTACCGTCGGTATTACCCAGCACTGCTTTTGTATTTTCTTAAGCCGCTGTTGTGCTTATCCGAACGACAGCGCGAACCAAGGGCGTGTAAAGCATTGCGCTGCGGTTTTCAAAAACTACCGAGGAGAAAATTATGCAAGTAGAGATGAGCTACTTGGTGCGGTATTGGTTTCGGTGCATATGGGAAGCATTATAGCTTCCTGAAGAAAATAAACACAGACTGTATTCGGCGACAATTTTTTTTCTCTTTTTGCGCTTAGCCTTGGTTTTAAAAAAACTTATGAACTTATGTACAGATGCTTTATAAACAGAGAGAAAGGTGCGTCAGAACTCCTTGAATCCCATTGGCAGTGCTTTGTTGTTCTCAAAACACATATATAAAGGCGGCGTTACCGCATCCAAAACGTGACAACGGCAGTTAGGCGAGCACCAGCTTCCCACGTTGTTTTCGGTGCACTAGAAAAAATGAATGAACAAAAGCCCGAACGGCTATTACCGTTCAGCACATGAGCCAAGTGAGCAAAGAACCATAAACGTTACATCTACTATTGTTCAGGTGCACTTGTACATGTAAACCACGCGATATTTTCAAGCTATAAAATAAATGCGCACGTAGCGACGCGATACCGGGGAAATACTTGAGTCCAACCATTTCTCAGACTCCTTGGTAGGGAATGTTTAAAAAAAAAGATACGTTTGATGGCTGGCTTCACCTGATTTAAAGGATATCATTTCTATGACGTCAGCAAAATACTCGCTAACGCATTACAAAAATGTTACAAAAATACTCGCTAACGCATTACAAAAATTTTTTTGATGAGGCGCTTGTTTCCACAATGAAACCTCCAGCATCTTGGGCTTCAAAGAGAGGCATGGGACACTCTAGCAACAGCTCTATCACAGAAGCGGCCACATAGGCACGAACTCACCCTCATTTATTCTATCTTCGTGGCACTTCCCTCTCACTTCACTCTAGGAAAAAGCGCTGCTCTCATGTATTATCTGTGTTGCGGTATGACATCATCACTCGAACGAGCATCGGCACTTAAGTTGTCTAAGGACAGGGGAGGATTCGGTGAAACGCCGTGTAAGGCGTCTCAAGTCTCTGCGGCTGCGGGAGCACAACACCTTACACATTCCAAAACGTTTTCATAGAGGTTACGATTCTGACAAATTGATTGCTCTTTAAAGGAGCCTACGACTTGCACGACTCGATAATGCATATCGCACTGACGTGCTCACCAAAGTAAAAAAAATATTCTCTACTTTGGCGACATCACCAATAGACATCCGTAAAAAGATAATCATATTTGTCTCCGGAGATATAAATTGTAGGAAGCATGTAGGAAGTAATATTCCTTCCCTTTTTTGGCTATCTCTCAACTCTGCGACTGCCCCCCATCTGAGTGTGGCCATGCATTCCCGACGGGATTTAAAACTGCGTCAACGCCACGGTTCACGACAATCTTAAGCGTGGCAGTAGAAGGTGGTAAATGGTAAAGAGGACCTGTGCAAAGCTCGTAGCAGCCGCAGGCCAGCCGTGGCACGAAGAAGGTTCAACACACACCGGTATTATCTTAAACAGTGGCCCGCTTTATGTCTCAAGTGGTTGTATCTACGGGTTTCGACTGGTGTTTTCCGTCCTTAAAATGTTATGAAAAATGGAATATGTACCAGCAATTTCGTGCTTACCGACATTAGAACCTCATATGCCGTTACCACAGCCCTTCTAACCAGCTGTGTTAGAGACATCGCTAGCATCTTGCTTCGCTATGTCACCTCACATGATGGTGCACTTGTCAATTTCTGAATAATATAGGACACGGCATTCTTGGAAAACTAGTTGAGGACTTGCTTCTGTCATGCGTAACTCAACGTAAACCTACTAAAACTAGACATGTGCGAACTATTAGTCTCACCGAAAGCCTGAAGCGGAGAATAGCTTAGATGCCTTCGACATGGGTCTCCTGCAATGATCAATATTACAACAACGGTGTGCCATTTCTCAGCTTACCCTGTACCTCTTTGAGCAAAACGCCGCTTGCTTTCAGACGTTTTCTTTGAGACGGTGATTTCCGCTGATACGGACAAGCCCGAAACGTACGCTCTCGGTAGCTTAGCGAGAGCGGTTAAACGACGCCAGTTTTGCCGCTTCAATCTGTCTGGCTGGCTGACACGCTAGAAGCAGGAATGCAACCAGCGGCCCAAAGGACATTGCCTACAAAACCAGCGCCCTTGCTCTAGTATAGTCAACATCTCGGCTCATGTGATTTTCAGTGAAATTGCTCTCACGATACGTCGTACGCTGCCTCAACACCCTCCAGGCGACCTTATTTATGTTTGAAAAGTTTCATTCCGTTACCAGTGCATCCGGATCTTCATCTGACGTCTGTCACATCACCTGCCTCATACAATACCTCCAGAAGCCATTGAGCAGAACCAACACGAATTCATCTCTCTGCCTGAGGTAATGCCGCATTCTGTGCTTTGCGACCGATAGTACGACACACTGGACTTAAGAGAGATGAAGATTATAGAGGTCGTCTTATAAACCGATTTCGTAGTCCTTAATATCGTACGTCAACAATTTTGTATTTTCTTCTATTATCTGTCGTAATAGGCCATAAGCAAAAGACAAAAATTCGACTTACATATCCGGGGCAAGGTTCCGCAAAATGTAGTGGGCGCTGATTACTTTTCTTCATCGCCATTCTAGAAGAAAGGAGAAAAAAATTCACTCATATAAATAACAACGCACAATAAATAAATAGCACAATACATGCCACCTAGGAGCAAAACGTTGTACCATGAAATGTCGTCAATAAGCCCCTCTACCCGAGGGTTCCAAGGGAAGAAATGCACAACCGAATACTAGGGCTGTGCGAATTTCCGAGTTTCGAATTGGAATCGAATTAATCGATGAGGTATTATTCCCAGACTTTAAAAAGCATAGGGAAAGGACTAACGTTTACTTTTGAACGCCCACAAGAAGGATACGCTCCAGGTTTTGAGACCTGCAGGTGAAGTTCAATGAATGTCACGTGTGCTGGCCGTATTCCCCGCATGCACAGAAAGAGCTCCTTCCATACAAATCGGCACATTCTAAGGCGATAAAGAGAGGCATCGCAACACTCTGTTTAGAATCTGCGCTTCGGAAGTCGTGCATTCACAAAATGCAAGATAGTTTGAATCTGCAATTGGGGAGGCTTTTTTCAGCCGGCTTCCCTGGGTCGGTCGTCGTGTCTGTTGCCGAGACGCTTCTTAAAGGACCCCTGACACCAGATTTGGAAACTCGAGATTCTTGTGTTGGTTGAGACTTCTGCATGCGGCGGCACTTCTGACCGATTATTAGGGACGAGCGTTGCCTGTAAGATATTGCCGCATGGTTTATGTGTATGAGATCCGCGTGTGAAAGAAGACGAAGAAGATCGGCTTGAACCGCTTGGCTAGTCGACCCAACGAGCCGAATAAAGCAAGGTTGTCGTCAGAAACGTGACAATATTTTAATTTGGTTTTAAAGTAAAGGTCAGTGCTCATCCGAGTATTCAGGTCCAATCGACATTATCTGTGGTTTCACGTAGACAGAGGCTCCCATCGTGACGTTGCAGAGGTCAAGCAAGTATTGTCTACGTCAGCAACATTTTCGGGGCACGCACAATATCCCAAGTGGCACCTCTCGCTCTGTTGTCGGGCTGCCCTCAATGTGGTTTTGGTTGCTTACGCCAGGAATGCTCTTCTTATTCCTGAGGGGGGACGTCCTCAAAGAAGCCACATCATTTCATTCTTCACCGCCCGCGTCCCTCCTATTTGAAAACGGCACGTTCAGCGTCACCGAAGCTTGGACGCACGTAGTCTCATGCGCTGCCCAGCTGTGGTGCGCTAGTTTCTTACGGTATTTAGACGGGCGTTCCGAACTGAAGCAAAACCGTTCTGAATTAACGAGGCTAGCATTAATTATACGATGCATTAGAACATTTACGATTCAATTTCGGCATTAGCAGACGCAAAGCTACAAATTACTGTAAAAAAAATTGGGGCACCATTAATCATCGGCTTTAAGAGTTGAACGCGATAGCGATATCCTGTCCCGAGTGCCGACTTCAACCACTTAGTGCATACTTGCTATGCACCCACTACCTGGCGTTAAGGGAATACGTGCAGTAAGGTGTGTGCCGTTTGTAATGGGTGGCCGGCTTTAAAGTACGAAATTGTTATGATAGTATCATATTCTGACGCCCGATGGGAATGTACGCTTGTACCACGCAATATTCCTGGGATATTACATGCTATATTGTGACGCCTATATAAAGGACGCTTGCGTTTGCGAAGCATGAAAGTTATTTTCACTGCATTTCCAAGCAGAGGAAGTTATTTTCATCGTATTTCGAAGCAGAGGTGTGGATGTGTGGTAGAACATCGGCTTGCCACACAGACGGCCCGGGTTCCATCCTCACTAGGACCCGGAATTTTTTAATACTTATTTTATTTGCATCTTTCTCGATTTTTCAGTCACGGACAAGATGATGATTTTTCGCACACAACCAACGACGCCGACACCGACGCCGGAATTTCTGCGAAACGAGCTCTTTAACGCTATCGCGTTAAAAGTCGCAAGCAATACTTTCGCTGTCAGGGGTCCTTTAAGAAGATGAAGCACGGCGACTCAAAAGGTACCGCGACGTCCCTGGTGGACAGGCAGAGGCCAGAAGTTGTTCCGTACATGCACAAGGTCACAGAGCCATAAAAAGTGGCTAGTTGGTTCAACGTGCTGTTGGTTTTCACGGCCCCAAATAATCTCGCTCAGCTGAGCCGTCGCACCACCTGCGTGGAGCAAAAGGGGAGCTGCTCAAAGAACCACGAAAAACGTTTTGTTAAGTGTGCGAACAACGTCGTGTGCGAGATTCCCCTGTCCTGCGGCAAAGTCTACATTGGCCAGACGGGGCGCTGCCTCAATGACCGACTCAGGGAACACGAAAGAAATCTGAATAATAAGGAGAGAAGTCACCTCGTTGACCACTGCATGGCATGCTCGCATTGTGAACCACTATTCCCTTTTGCTAAGATCCTAGGCAGAAGTAGAAAAAAGCAGCTCGCGAAACATTAGAAGCGTTGATTGTCA
Organism: Rhipicephalus appendiculatus; assembly: GCA_030522465.1. Lineage (NCBI taxonomy): Eukaryota > Metazoa > Arthropoda > Arachnida > Ixodida > Ixodidae > Rhipicephalus > Rhipicephalus appendiculatus. The sequence continues at coordinate 33,695 of JALIZH010014399.1, forward strand.
GGAAAGCAGGTGAGGAGTCTGTCAGCGACACTTCCATTGCGCTGTACAGTGCTGAGATTCAATTTCTTTCGCGCCTTGTTTAATATTTTTATCGCACCTTGTTTGGTTGTTGGTTGTTGTGACGGTGCGCCTGCGCATCTTGTTGATGTATAAAGGTGTGGATCTGCCGTCAATAAAATCAGTTGTTAGTGTGCGCCTGTGCTCGTCTGTTCCTAGCTGTATATCCTGTCCGATTGCGCTACTCACGATCATAGGTCGGCAAAACTTGTGGAGCAAAGTCAGACTCACTCATGAAATATATTTTGCGCTTAGGGCTCACTTGTACTCAGACTCACCTACATTTTTCTGAGCCGGACTCACACTCACGAAAATATTCTTCAACCGGACTCACTCGGACTCAAACTCATGAAAACATTACTCACCCGGACTCACTCAGACTCAGACTCATGGCTCGATCTGAGTCTGAGTGAAGTTCGAGTGAGTCGACTCATGAGTCCGTTAGCCTAGCATTACCTTTTTCTACCCTTGTGCCAATGCTCTATAACACGAATATCTCGTGTAACCGGTGCTCTTCTTGGCACCTTTTCATATTAGTAAGTTCGAATACGAATTATGAGTGCTCGTAAACCAGTAAAGTCATTTTTCTTGAACGAGATGACAACATAAGATATAATTATCAAGAACTTCCTTCGAAGAGTTGGCAAGGGAAGGGGGGGGGGGGGGGGGTCAAGTCATTCCCTTACATCATTCCCGCCTGTGATACTAAATATTGAAAGGGTGTATGAAGGACACTGCTTTGGAATATGTGTGAGTAGACGTGAATATAAACGTGTATACAAGTAAAGCTGATACAAATATTGAAGATGAGTTTATATGACCATAGGTCGGCAAAAAAAAGTGGAAATCACTCAGACTCACCAAAATTTTTATGAGCCGAACTCACTCGGACTCACACTCACGAAAATTTTCTTCAACCAGACTCACTCGAACTCAAACTCACCAAAATATTAGTCAGCCGAACTCACTCAGACTGAAACTCACGGCTCAGTCTGAGTCTGAGTGAGTCCGAGTGAGTCGACTCATGAGTGAGTTCGCCGACCAATGCTCGCGATGGTTTCTATGTCAAAACACCAACTATCCCAAGAGTCAACTCTTTTAAAGCGGGTTTTAGTGCTTATTGTGAGAATGACACTTCATTCTGCAGCCCAATAGGGAGCACGGCGGAGCGTCAGGGGAAGGGAAGTGAGAAATAAAAAGCATAGGAGAAGAAAGAAGAAACAACAGCTTATGATGGAGACCGATGTTGAAGGGGAGTCTTCAGCAAGTTGCGGGCGCTCGACGGTACGCCTTAATTTCGGTCGCCTCCACAACTCCTAAAGGCTGTGGAGAGCCCGGAGTTTGGGAGGCCAAGGGAACAGGATGTCATTAATAGTCGTAGCAAGGAAGCCGTGCTGCCTGTATGCAGTGATGAGCCTTGATCGTTCCTGTACCAACACTGCGCAAGCACCAAGAAGGTGCTCAAGAGTCGCGGGGTCGCCGCAGCGTTCGCAGGCCGGTGAAGGGGAGCGGCCTGTAGTGTACAAGTGCGTCGCTCTCCACGCACAACCCGTGCGTAGTCGATTAAGCGTGGCGCGCTCCCTCTTACTGATGCCACCCTCTGGAAGTGGCTTAGAACCCTTGCCATTGGCCACTGTGTCAGCCCGCTGGAGGGTTGGGAGGAGTTCTTTCAAGCACTGTCTCCTGACATTAGAGGCAGCAAATGCTCATGTAAGTGGCCCACGAAAGTGATTAGTAGTTGTGGCAAGGGTTGCTCGTCACCGGCTGTTCCCAAGTGTACCGGGCACCCAATTATAGGAAAACGGAAACCCCCCTCGGCAGCCAGTGCGGAGAACTGGGACCTAAGCAAGGACATCGTAAGCCCAGACCCTGGGTGGCTCGCGAGGATCTGTAAGGGTGCCTTCCGAGTCGCAGGGGACTGTCACTGGTTTCTCAGAAGGGTTCTCAGGCAGGACATCATCGGCTATGTGGAGACCCGCTAATCTGACGCGGTGGAGCTTGCTGGGCACGGGAGCCGGCATTGCCTGTTCACCGCCCTAGCCGGGATGGTGCAGGCTGCAGCGGTGGTTTCCGTTAGTCCGGGCTCAGCCATCTGTGAACACCAGCAGCCTTCCTTCCAGCTGGACGTCCGATGGGCGGTGGGGTTCTAGAGGCAGGACTACTGCCCCAGGCGGGTTCATGATCATCATGTTATACAGGAGGCAACGACCTCCCATCTGTGAGGACGCCTGGCTGCGGAGTCTGGCCACCAGGGCTCCGCCATCTGGAGCACAGTGAAGGTGGCCGATGCACCAAAGGACTCGTTGTAGCAAAGTCAAAGAGAGCGGCCATTCTTCATCATCTGCCAGCTTTGCAGCGACCGGTGGGGCTTTGGAAGCCCCAGGATAATTTTGATAATACCTTCATACAGTCCCACTCGCTGCTTCCGCCTGGCCCTTGTGAGAGTGATCGATGGTAGGGCATACTGCAGCACGGACGTTGGTGCAGCTTGGTTGAGGCGGAGCGCCAACTCTAAGAGACACTACAGGCAAATAATAATTTACGTCAGAGTGAAAGATCATTGTTTGAGAACGTCTAAAACGTTAATATTATCAACACCAGCGCTCGATTAAACGAGAAATTCGGTAAATGTACGACACCATATGCGCCACTAGTGGGACATTTTGAAACGATCCGAATGAGGTCAAAAGGTCCAAGTACAATTATTCACTAGTAATCGAAACCAGTTGCAATAAAAAGTGAACCTTCCTTGCATTACAAACGTAATAAATTGCTGCTTGTCCGTTTCTGTTTGATTCATGGAAAAAAGAACCGCTTGTCATTACCATGGGGAATGGCGCGAGTGGTTTAAAAAGTCTGTTTTCACCTGGTTAGGCTGGACAGGTGGTGCCATCTAGCGTGGCCCACTTGAACCCGGGCAGCACAAAATTTTTATTGCAGAAGCATCGTGTAATCTACTTCTGGTGAGAATGCCTTGCAGCGGGGTAATTACGAATGAGTTGCCTTTTTAATCATTTTTTCTCGCTCAAAACGCTAGGAAAATACAAAGGTGTTCATGAACTATGGTTGCACAAAGCGTCACAAGATGTTGACACCTTCCACCGGTAACCCTGCATTCCTACAACTCTTTGCGTATGCCGGGATACCGTACACGCTAAAAACCTCTCTTATGATTTTGCCCCAGCAGTGATTCCATCTTAACTAAATTAAGTATAGTTCAAGTGCAGTTATAAACGTTTAGGTATGGGTTGATAAAACGTTCCTAAAACATGCGTTCCGGTACCGCGGCAAACGCAATCCTGTATTCTGGTAACAAGGTAACGGTAAAAAGTATACGTACAAGCTAAAAGCCCCTAATGCCGCGTGCATTTGATGTTGCCCGATACCCGAATGGTGTACGCTGCTTGAGCTGCAGCAAAGAAACCGGTGTGACATTCCACTGGGTGCCACAAAAGGAACCCCTACTCTCGAAGTGGCTGAGTGCCGTGCCTCCACGCCAGTGCCGTGAGCCAATGTCTTGTTTTCAGGTTCGCCGACGAAATCCATCGCGCCAAGCTTCAATGGCCGTTGTTGCTGCTGTGGCTCCCGCTACTTTCGCTCTACTGTTACGACAGTGTCGGCGGCCGCGCAGTAAAGGCGGGCAACGTTGGGCATGGCAACAGTGACGTCAAAAGGTCCGCTTTCAGGCGGGTGATTTGAAGTGCGCTAACGCGGTGCGGACCACTAAAACGTGATTTTATTTCGAAATAAGCACTTCCTTAGCACAAACTTAGCACTATGAGTTTGCTGGGCCCTTATTCCAACAATCAACGTCGACTTAATCTTTGTATTTAGTGTCCCTTTGACAGAGAAGCCATGACCATTCACCCACTCGGCGCACCTTCAAAGTGGCTGCCTTGGCTGCAGGAGTTCACGTGAGCCAGTGGTAAATGGCAAGTCCTATGTAATTCCCCACCCTTTCATAGGTAGCACATGACCGGCAAGATTCAGCTGCTAGGTGTAGCGCAGAGTGGAAGGCAGTGGATAAACAAGTATAGCCTCGGTCTCGGCTGCGGACACGGTAAGACCGATTCTGCGTATTAAACTGTCACTGCGTCTTGCAGCCGTTGCAGCGAGCACCTAATGGATGGTGCAGACTTTCTCGGCCCTCAGGTCCATAGAGCCACGTCGTCGGCATAAATGGAGCACTGAACGCGAAGCCGAGATTCCACCATGAGCAATGCGGGAGGGGCCGCCAGATTCCACGTTAAACATGAATTGGCTCAACACCAAGTACTGTGGGACGCCAAACGGGATATCCCTAGGCCCGCTTACCTCCTGTCCATCACGTACCCGCATGGTTTCTCCCGGACAAGAAGACAGAAATGAATCCCATGAGACAGCCTTCCGGGTCAAGCAGGCCCAGGCAGGCTGTCTGGGCCTGCCAATGACCGACATGAAAAAGTCCGCCGAAGGCACTCCGGACGTCCAGCAGTACCATCATTCCCACATCTCCCGCGGCCTTCGCACCTTCAAGAGTAGCCACCACGTCAGAGATGGAGTCTTCTCTGCAGAGATGGCGCCTCTAGGCCAGTCTACTGCTCCGAAGTACTGCACTTGGAGCCACTATCCCACTCCAGCCGAGCTTGTCCCACCGTTTCCCTTGCTTTGGAGGCGACAGAGGTGAGGTACATCCGGCCTGTTAAATCCTTTTCTGAAGAAAATTCGTGAAGTGACATGGTGGTTCATCATGTGTGCAGGTGCATGTTTAACGCAGTGAATCGCAAAAAAAGACGCACGATCAGATTTAAAGCAACGTTTGCCGTGACGATGCATGGAACATGACATTACTGGGCTTTATACAGAGAGTGTGGTACTCAGCGTTCGACAAGTATCTTTGCATGGTGTTCTTTCTAGACTTACCAAAGTTTTAAGCGTACTTGCGAGTAGTAAATGGTCCTTTCCATCTTTTCAAATTTCCTTGTTATGCGACAGCGATGCATTCAATTCTAACATAGCTCTACCAAAGCAGCACAGCAGTTCTGCTGGTGTATTTAGCCCTTTTTTTGTAAGCTCTACACGAATACTCCGACGGCAAAACACTGCCGCAGAAAATGCAATTGTGTAATTATGGAAAAACAACTCACTTGATTGATGCGTTGTGAAGTTCCATCAGCATTTTCGTTAATGATTTTCCATCGTGCTGCAAAAAGCGACACATCTGTGTGAACAACGCCTCTGCTGTATATATATATATATATATATATATATATATATACAGACGATAATGGCCGATAAAAATGTCTGATAATGGTGCCATGTCGGACGAGCGCTCACGATAGCTGTCATCCAAATATTGCGTAACAGATGCTTAAAATCGCACCAGGTACCAAACAACCTGCATCTCATGACGAGTGAGTGGTTTTAAGCCACCAGTATATTACAAAACGCTCAGTATTAACAATGCACCATGATTGAGCACAGCACAAAGTGTGCAGCAACGTAGCTGCGCATATTGCCTAGCAGGTGAGTAAAGTGTACTTATGGCGTAATGGCGTAATTAGTACTATGTAGAGAATGGCGTCATTAGTACTACGCAACTGCACTCGCAGAAGGTGGTGGATACCGGTGTTTACAGCTGGTTCGAAATCAGCCGCTATTCGATCTCACGCTATTACCTTTCTGGACACTGCCTGCAGCTTTTTTCCCATTTCCCATGCTGTGTATGATGCCAAATGCGCAAAATACAAGTGAAGCTTTAGTGGAATAGCGTAGCAATCTGGGCTAGTTGCTATAGCTTAATGTTCAAACAGCACCCACACACGAAAACAAAGTTGAAATTTTGAAATCATTTATCGAGCGTTTGAGATATATATCTTTCTGGATTCAAATCTCGCTATTCACGACACACGTGAAAGGTCTGAAAACTGGCACGGCTAATAAACTTAAGTATTGGTATCTTTACTAGCAGCGCCCGAAAACAGCTGGCATCTTGACGAGCAGCTTCAAAAAAAGCACGCACAAAACAGGGTAAAGTATGCCGTTCAGCGCACTTGAGTTTCATGCAGTCTCACCCAAGACGAACTTACTTGCCTAATTGATAGTTGCAGCATTTATGGTGCCGAAAAGAGCCGGACTCAAGTTGTTTATGACTCCCAGGAAGTTTTCCGTCCTGATTCCCCCCATGAACAAAGATGTAACATTATTCAATTGTTATTACTTCTGTATCAACTTACCTCGCAATTACTGGCGTAAACGTTCCCACCGGGGAAACCTCCAAACCACAGATTTCTGCAACAAAAATTGTCGCTGAAGTAACCAAATTTCACTCAAGCTAACACGTTATCCCGCCATTGAAATCATTTAGGTGTTCAGGGGTCATTTATACCGAAAAATTTAACTGGAGACCGCATAACAAATTATATCAGCTTATCAGCTAAAGAAGCACGCGCGGTAGGGACGCAGAGTGGGCTCAACAGTAAGCGTTCCAGTTTACGCTGCGATGTGCTCATTATGATTTATTATATTTATATACGCACAATAAATTAGGTTTAAACATCCTTGCGCAATATTGCCACGCGCGTTTCGTATTATACTTTCGCTGTATTTGGTTTACGCCCACAGAGGCTGTAAGCAATGCTCAGCGCAAACCGCGCCTCATTTCTAGAAGCCTCGCGATTATTGTAGGTCGTTGTGTTAAGATTGTGTGCAAGACGCGAACACGCGAACTTATTCTAGAGCTTTCGCGACAACCAGTGATAAGGCTGGAATATTCGAAGACACGCGTATAAATGTCGACGCGCTTCACCGCTTGTCAGTTGATCGACGGCCGACGCTCCGTTCGCCGCTCTTTGTAATCTGTCTTTACGTTTCACGGTCACAAGTTAGGCCAAATAAATAGTTTCTTCTTCGACAAGACGACTGTTGCCTTCGTCGACGTCACGACCACGTGACAATATATTAGAGATCTGGCTGCGTTTTGTATTTTGATGCACTTTCTTACAAACTTCGGTCACTTGTTCTTCTAGAACTCGAAACATGGCGTTTGTGAAATGGGCCTTCCTAAATTTGTCACAAATAATATTTTATACGAAGAAATATCGCACATGCCTTCTATTCTTACGCGGTTCCCCATGCGAACAGCATGAAGCTTCCTAAAAATTATGCATCTTCACAGAGCAGATCGCAGTATCTTTTTTATTAATCAGCCGACATCATTTCTTAACCAATCAGTGGTCTAGACTGCTGTGTCCACAAGTCATTTTTGCACAGATACTCTTGGAAACGTTACAAGTACACCTCCATGAAGCACTCGCACTAAAGAAAACTGTACATCTAATAGAACAAAATTTGGCGGTATATTGCTCAATAATAATCGCAATGTGATTGGGGAGGGGGGGGGTACAATTTACTGTGCAGTCCTGAGGCACAACGTGGCCATGGAGCCAAGTAGTGAGCAAGTAATCAATACTGCATTGCGCGCGTGTGTGTGTACATGCGCTTTTCGTACTTCTTAGAGTGGTCGCGGAACGCTGCCATTCTAAGCAATAAAATGTATCTGGACCTTTCAATAAACTTCTGTGTCACCTCTTAGTCGTGTTCTAACCATCTTCCCTAGTCATCAACCATCACAGAGTGAAATGGTTCGTCAAGTTTTCAGGCAGTGCTTGTATTTACTGACTTGTGAAGCTGGTGCTGTTACAAAAAAACCGACCACCACCGAAAAAACACGTGACGCGCTCACCCAAAATTCCTACTCACCCACAACTTGTGCTCATGACAGAAATCATAAAATGGAATGAATTTTCGTTCCGGCGCTCCGGCTTTGATTCCCCCCGGTTGCAAAGCGACTGCCTTGACCTCTAGGCCACGCGCTAATTTTTACCGAAGGGCAACTGAACTGACGAATACGCATGTGTTCTACAAACGATCCAAATAGCAATCAGGGAACAGTACACTTGCGATTGGCGTGTCACTGAAATATTTCGGTCGGTGAACTAAAAAAAAATATGTTGTACAACGTATTGTTGATATCAGAATTGTACATATAAATAAATTCTGACTTCGAAAACATTGAATTTCCGCTAGCATTTACATGATCGCATGATGGTCCTTTTATGGGGCTGTTCTAGATGCTGACGAACGCTAGGAAAAACATGAAAGATACCATGCCGATACAGCCCGAAAGCAGCATTCCAGACACGGCCACTACCTATAATAAAAGTCAACATTTTACGTTAGATAGTAGAATTGGGAAATGTGACAGAAACAAGGAAGAAGGAAAGAAGAAAAGAAAAGAAGAAAGAAAGAAGGAAAGAAAGAAAGAAAGAAGAAAAGAAGAAAGGAAGGAAGAAGCAAAGAAACAAGAAAAGATAGAGAGAAAGAAAGAAAGAAAGAAAGAAAGAAAGAAAGAAAGAAAGAAAGAAAGAAAGAAAGAAAGAAAGAAAGAAAGAAAGAAAGAAAGAAAGAAACAACAACAATGGGTCTTCACTTGCCCCCGTTTCCCCGAAAGTCGAAGGGCTCCTAAATTTTTTGTCCACATTTCTTCGACATACGGGCACGAACTGGTCCAAACTACATCGCCTTCCGCTGGCAACGTCAGGCAAACTCTTTGCGCAAGAAAATATGTGCGAAAGAAATCATATGGTTGCACGTAGCCCTTCTGAGACGCTACTGTCACTTATGACGACACAGATTGGGGATACCCTAGTGTATAGGTGCATAAAAGTGTAAATATGAGACGATAGTTAAGGGCTGTAAAAGGGATATACCGATAAAATGCTGTCTGCTGAGAATGGGATGGGATGCGTAGCAACGCAAAAAGTGATGTATGCAAAGGGCTGAAGCAGGGACGTTTGTTGTCCTGAATGATACTAACAACGAGCATGCCGAGAGTACGTGGGAGAGGAGTAGCAGCGGCCTTAAGCTGTCGCACGAACAGACCAGTGAGGTGATATAGCAGGAGTTCCCATGTTTCATCTATGCTCACACTACGGTTTCATTCACTGGCAAACAAGATTATCTAGAACTTGTGGTTGATAAATGCAGGGATAGTAAACTTGGAGTCAGAGGTGTTGTACTTAGTGTAATAACAATTGAAAGGAAGGTATTCAATGACAGAAATGGCAATATCGGTACAACTTCAAGAAGCACCTCTGGTAAGAGAAGGGAGTGTCGCCGCTATGGGTATATAAGGGAAACTGATACACGCATCAAACTGTTGGATTGCGCTGCGGCAAGGAAACACAGAGCCTTGTTAAGGTACAATGAGCACGACTGGTTCCGAGATTCGGGCACAGCTATGATAGTTTACAGATGACACTGAGTTTTGTTATCAGATCGGGAGTAGCAGTTTACCAGTATCCTACAAGAGGAAAGTACGTAACTGCTGCATTTTTATGGTGCAAACCTATGGGACAGTAGCCTGGAATGCTGACGAAAAAGGTATAGCTGATATGAAAGACGACTGAGCGAGGTTACGGAAAGCAAAATTCAGAGTAGTAGCCTTAAGGAGTAAGAAGACAGTAAAGCCGGTCAGGGAAAAAGTGATGTTGAGGCAACATTGTCGCAACGAAGAAGAAACGACATCGAAATGGCACGTAGCTCGAAGACAGGAAGGCTAGTATTAAATTGTCAAATAATGGCCTCCAAGAGAAGGCAAATATGCAGTGGGGAGGCAGAGAGTTAAGTGGGCAGATGAAATAAAGAAATTTGCCGGGATAACGTGGCCGGTTCCAAAACCGGACCGGGTTAATGGCAAAAAATGTGGACAGGCCTGTGCTTCGGAATTGGCGCAGTCAGGCTAATCATGATGATGGTGATTCGAATACGCAGTCGCTTCCTTGAAGTCATGTCTCCGTCGGTCCGTGGAGTCAGATGTGGCTACAATATAATGCAAGGACGATGGGATCCCTCTAAGTGAGCGCTCACAGAAAGACAATAAAAAAGGGATGTGAATAGCAATATGGAGTGCCCAGGCGTGTGAGATACACGAGGTGAGAGAAGCTTAAGAAAACCAAGGTACGGTGATTGACTACGAATCAAAGGCAGATGATAGCTGTAGAAAATGCTGAGTGTTCTGTATGGCATCAGCGTTGACTGCAGGCAAACGAAAAAAATAGGATGCTCGTCAGCAGTTACCTGGCTCACAATTTAATTGACTCGGCAACAGAGAACGTCAATCTCGAAGTGACAGAGGCGGACATAGTTGAACCTCCGAGCAACTACCGAAAAGGTGACGAAAGAAGCGATGACAGAAATATTTTGAACACGAAGCGAAGCGGATTTTTATCCTCGTGTGGTCGGCGTCCCCGACTTTTTTTTTTTTACGATTCTTACAGTCTAGACAGGTGTCAGTCGAAGACTTGCTTTCAAAGTGGAGCGCCATACTACTTGACGGGGTGGTCGGCTTGCCTTAAAACGCATAGTTATAAAACCAAGTACCGTTAATACTAATGTAAGTGAACGTACTTGCTTTGAAAAGCTCGCTAATCGATGAAGAGGGCCTTAGCGGAACGTGCAAATATACACCTAGCAGTATGCTAGGGTGCTATAGCCTATATGAAGCGCTTTGTGTGGACAGCGGCGGTAAGGTGAATATGTTCGCAATAGAAACGAATAATTGGTCTTTGTATTGGCGGATGAAAATTATTTGACGTATGGGTGTCGAAAGAGACAAAAAGAAGATAGCATGAAAACCAAGGTTGCCTCTCAGAAAGATCCGAAATCTAGGCTTAGAATTTGCGAGCCTTTTTTGTTTACAAAAAAAACACGGCTGATCTCTCCGTCATAGGAATCGGTATAACACCAAAGTAAAACGCGTCTTCGCAGAAGTAGTGCTTATTGCGTAGCGTTATATGAGAGCTTGTACAATGTATATTGGTGTGTGACAGCTATAGCACCGTTTGACGTGGACACACCTAGGTTGACGCCTAGTGGCAAACCTCCATCGCGACGACTAACGCCCACGGTCATGAATTATTCGTTGTTGTAGCTGAAGTTGTCAACATGATATACCTGGACACAGCGTATCGTGAATCCGAGCGCAAAGACACCAACAAGCACTTAATGAACACTGGCACTCGATATGCGCGTCTTCAAAGAAAAAATGCCCCCACCTCCCCGAAGGGAAATCGTGAGGAAATGCGAATGCATTTCGCGCCACTCCACGCAAGCGACGCTAACACAACCGCTGCGTCTGGCCACGGCGGAGAGCGAAAATCAACTGACAAGCGGGCCACTCCACGCAAGCGACGCTAACACAAACACCGCGTCCGACCACGGCGAAGAGCGAAAATCAACTGACGAGCGGGCCACTCCACGCAAGCAACGCTAACACAACCGCCGCGTCTGGCCACGGCGAAGAGCAAGAGGCGCCCAGCCAGCGAACGGTCGAGAGCACGGTGTAAGACAGCCACGGAGCGGAGGGCGGAGCGCGCGCAGTCACGTGGGGCGTGACGTCGCTGCGCCGTTGCTACAGACGCTCCTCTCCGCTCCTCGCGCCGTTGCTAGGGGAGAGGAGGAGGAGCGCGGATGACGGCGGATTCAGGGTCGCTTATAAAGTGCATTCGCACTTAAAAGTGGTACGGTGTGCGCGCCTGAGTAATAAGTTAACGTACTACTGCGCTCATGGATACACTACCACGCTGCGCTTCAGCAACGCGGGAGGCCGAGGTTCGTAGCTTGAGCCGCGAGCACGCGCAGGCGTTCTACGTCCTGCTGGTCTCTGTCTCGCTCCACCAAGGCACGACATTCACCCGTCGACATCGCTGCCTTGTGGCCGCGTTCACTGCAGCAGTTTCATTAGTCGGTGCTATCGCACCCGAAGTAGCCGTCGGCGAAACGATGGTGCATGTGGAAGATGCACTACTCCGACAAAGAACCGTCACACGCTAACACGAAGCTAAAGGCAAAGAACATAGCTACATCGGCGACTCTCCGATGCTAGCGCGGCCAATGTTTTTCACTGCTATCGAGACACAGTTAAATCATGGCCTTCGAGATTGTGCGCCGGCGTGCAATCTCTGATGCCTGCCTTAACTGCGTCGTCGACTAATCGTTCGCTATCGGAGCTAGTAAGCGTCATGCCGCGTTAGTTCTCTTCCCTGCTAACAGGCGGCGACACCGACCCGCCACGCCTAAGCCACACCAACAGAGAGCACCATGCGAGAGAGAATGTGTGATAGATATAAAGCGCGTCGGCAAGCTGTTCTCCAGCTGCGTCGGTGGCTTAGTCGGTAAGAAACCGGGCGCCCTTCGTCGCGGGCCAGGGAGTCAGAGGTTCGGTTCCCGGCGGGGGGAACAATTTCATACTGATTTTTCTTTCTCATTTGGTAGCATTAATCATATCAACGTCATATCCGTAACGAATATACTTGGTGGACCCCGGCATAAAACACTTTCGTGTTAAAACAAAATTCAAGTAGACAAAGCGTTGAGCCGTGTTAAAAAGGGAGCTTCATCATCATGATAACGATCATTAGCTTGGCTTCGCCTACTGCAGGGCGAAGACATCTCCAACCTTTCGGCAATCAAACCCCTTCTAAGCTTGCTGCGGCCACGTCATCCCCGCAAAACTACTTAACCTCACCTGCCGATCTAAATTTCTCCCTACCCCTCGAGAACTTGCCTCCTCTTGGAATCCGGTCTGTCACTCCACCGCTGCGGCAACCTAAGTCGCGGCGCAGGAGCTAGAACACCAGGGGGCGCCGGCTGCTATGCCGAGCAGTTTGCGGCTGCTTACCGGATGTTCCTTTAGCAGTTAAGCTTATTCAACTTACCTCAACTCTTCATCCCCAGCGGTTATCTTGGTTACGCCTACGCGCCCCTCCACATGCCCATTCCTTCTTTATTTTGGCTGAGATGCCCTTAGCACCCGTTTGTTCCCCTACCTACCCTGCTCTCTTGTTGTCCCTTAAGGTAACACCTATCATTTTAGGGGCGAAGCTCCTTAGGGTGTGGGTCTGTCCCTCGTCTGTAGTAGTAGTAGTAGTAGTAGTAGTAGTAGTAGTAGTAGTAGGTAGGTAGGTAGGTAGGTAGGTAGGTAGGTAGCCACGTGTAGTGGAATGTGCCCACTCCACGTGATAAAGATGACGATGACTCAGTATAGTGGAATGTACCCACTACACGTGATAACGATGAAGTATAAGCGCGTTCCAGTATAGTGGAATGTACCCACTACACGTGATAACGATGAAGTATAAGGGCGTTCCAGTATAGTGGAATGTACCCACTACACGTGATAACGATGACGATGACGCTGATGACCTTGAAGTATAAGCGCGTTCCAGAACACACATTCTCTTTCTGCCATGGATTAAAACGATCGAGCTTCGCCAATTCATCATCATTCACTTTGTCGACATGGCGTGATTTTTTCCGTGGCTCGCTGCGACGTCCTCAGTTCAAGTTGAACCCTCTTTGTAAACCTCCGAGTTTATGCTACGCACACAAGTACCGGTAAGCTGGAACTGCTATAATTCCTTCCCCTGAGCAGGGGTCGGCAACCTGCGGGACACGTGCCACATGCGGCCCGCGAAGCAGTATTATGTGGCCCCCGGCGTGACGTCAGAAACCCCACCTCTTGACTTTTGCTACTTTATGGCCGACACGGCAGTTTTCACGTGAAATGGATTTAGACATTTCCAAAGAAAAATCGCTTCCCAATGGCAATGTACCCCGTCTTCAGACTTCACCAGATAACATGTTACGATTATTTATAACTGATTATTATAACATCTAAATATTATTACATGTATTGATTACTATCTGTAGCTTTTGACTATAGATAACGATTACTGTCAATTCAGCGATTTTTTTTCTCTGTTTGCCTGCGAAGCGTCCTCCCCGTCTGATTTTCCGTGTGGCCCCCGTAATGTTGACTTCATGCAACTCAGCCCTCGGCCTCATAAGGTTGCCGACGCAGGCTCTGGGGGAATACCGGTAAACTAACACTCATGATTTGTGAATGCCTTCCAAAATGCGCCGCAGCCCATTTTACTTATTCTTCTAAAAAACGGATCTTGGTGGCACACCAGTCACCATTCAGTTACAAGCGGGTTGCTCATTGCATACATCCTTCTATTCCCCGATGGAGCTAACTTTTTGCTTAAGCAACTTCATGCAGCCACTGTACACTGCTTGGAAAAACGAATCAGGAGCATAGAACCGCATAAAGCATATTACAACGTGACATGCTCGTTCTAGCAGATAATTTCGCATGCAGGATGAGTATATGGCGTGTTGACTGCACACTCCACGATTGTTTTTTTTTTGTTTTGTTTTGTTTTTTTCAGGTATGCATTCATGCGTACGTCAAATAAAAACGTGCGTAGCCTAGTGTAGAAAACAAATGTCTGTTTTTTTTACCAGCGGAGCTGTATCACGAAAAACCTTCGAGTAAATACTTACTGAAAGGCGATACTTAAAAGTGTAAAGCGCAACACGGTCTTCATATTCGAGACTAAAGGGAGCTTCCACGCAGTGGGCAGTTACAGTGCGCTTAAGTTGTCAGCTTAGTTTTACCATCTGCAAAAAATCAAATGTGAGAAATGAGTTGCCAAATCTGCACATTATACGTCCAGATTTCGGGACACAGAAGTTGTCCCAGTTATGTTTGTACATGTTTAGAGAAAATAAAGTTGAAATTCTCAAATATTCAGTTACAGCATTACGAAATTCAATGCTGGGCTAGTTGGTTCGTAATGCCAAGTAATGGATAGCAGAGATTCGACACAGGACGAATGAAGAAAGAATGAAGTTCTGTGGCTCAGTGTTCTTCCCTTTTATGTTCCTGCGTTCAATCTGCGCTGTCGAGTATTTAAGACTATGGTTTATTGGAGTATATAATGTTCGGTAATCTGTCCACTTCCGCCAACAATGATATGTTTGTGCTCCGATGACTTGCCTAACTACAGAACAAAACTGAAACGAAAGCAAGCGCATTCCATAATATTCTGGGATACTCTGTATGCATTCCCACGTTGCTCCATAAATGATCCACAAATGAAACAAACCCACTGTCGTGTAATGAGGACACCACAAGAAATTCCGGCACAAACGAGACGGCAATGGAAGCACGCTAGAAGAAAGAAGGCAGGGCGTGTGCACCTTAGAGAAAAATGAAGCTTTTTTATTTACACTGAGAAGCCCAATATATGGCTTTACAAGCGTTAATGCTAAAGGCGACACTTCTCGCCTCAAAAGGCACATATCTAACGTGTACAGTTGGCATTCGCTTGTCAAAAATGTCTGAGTGAACTTTAAATTGCATTATTCATGGTTGCTAGATGTGATCGAACTTTCAAGCCAATTAGTGTGCTGCAACGATGCTAGCTAGCTTTCCCACATATTGGCAAGCAAGCGATTCTGATTTTAATTAAATGTAATGAGAAAGCCCTTCCACGTGGTCTCTTAATGGCGAAAACAGATAATAGTCAATGTATTGGATTGTAACTCTGCTGATTCTAAGATGCTACAGCCGTGATCACAATCTCAAGAGTGTGCTCTACTAAATACACAAACGGCAACGACATACGAAGGATTAGTAGAAAAATCGATTATCAAGAATTCAAGTAGCCCCTTCAGGCGCACATTATGATGCACGGTCCCGAAATGTCTAAATTTCGCACAACATAATTCTGAGGCACTCGTTATTACATTCCGAGAAAGAAAATGAAGAAGTATGTTGTTTCTTGATAGTTTTGCTAATTAATCTTATTTAGCGTATAATTCAATATTTAATTATTATGCAACCACTGAAGCACAATTTTTACATGAAAGGAAGGTAATCTTAGGCTCAAAATACACACGAAGTTCGTTTCTGGCTCTGTTCATTTTGAGCAAAGAAAAATAATATTTAAGAAGTTGGTTCTGGAACGCGGCACGTCTAGTGACACGTCAAACATCGTAGTGTTTTCGTAAAAGTGATCGGCTGCAGTCGTATGCAGCGCATTGGGGTCAAGTGAAGACGCGTTGACTATGCAGAAGGTTCAATTATTGCTATGCGCAATGTATCTTGCCCTGTCTTTCCCACTAGTCCGAGGGACTGGCAAAAACAAGTCGCGTCCACATATGTGGACGCTGCTCCTGATGGGGGGTAGGATCGCGTTCCGGAAAAACTCCATGTTTCTGAACAAGCGCTACAGCTTTTCGATTCAATATTTTTCCCTACAGTTAAAATTGCAGGAGTTAATTGGGCAATATACGTTAATTGCCGAGCTCGGAGCAATGAAAAAATGTATTCACACGTGCTCCACAAGGCTCAGAACAATGTCGCGTTCAGTGGAGATGCGTAGCGCCTATGTTTATTATTTGTAATACTTGGTGCTTCCTAGCGGAAACACTACACATATAAAATATAGGCAAGTGCAGATCCGCTCACTGCCATCGCGTTTGATGATATGTGATGCCTTTTCTTACATATAGGATATAGGTGGAAGTGATATCGCCCGCTGAATATTTCACTTACATTCGCAGATCGAGACGCATAAAACTCAGTTCGCGCTCTTGTGATACGCCAAAGGCCACAAAAATTTTGTCAGTCGCTGCTATTACATGTTAATAGGGGTTGCAGCGCCAGCACGAAGGTGCTGAAGGAAAAGCGTAACGGAAGGCAAGGCGAGGAATATGCAATTATTAACATGCAATTCAACCAACTCACCCAAATAGCCGTTCTTCTTCGCTACTATTAGGTCCCGCGTTCACCGTTTGTATTAATAAGCTAATTATATTAACGGCAATTTTTCATCAAGGACATCGTCTATATGAGACAGAATGTAAGCTTACCTCGCCGGTTACCTGAAGCTGACTTCTAGCAAACGAAAAGGAAAGAGCGACATTTATATTCTGACATGAAGGCGGAGCTCCTACGTACTGCTGACGATATAGAATTTCAATTCGGAGGACACCACTGGCGGACGGAAGGAGAATTCACAAACACAAAATCAGATTTATCATTGCCTGTGTCGCGTTTTTTATGCACGTCTGCTCTGGTATTCTGGTCTGGACGCCATGAAAGTATCTGTCATTATCCTTCTGTCCAGACACCGGCAAATGGGCTTGAGGGTCACAGCGAAAGAGCTTCATCAAAGTACATATCAGCATACCTTTAATGCTTGATATACGCGTCACGCCGGTAACCACTACTACACTCTCAAAAAGCTTCATGTATACTGCGTGTCTTTCACGTGCTCAAC